>OY744528.1:6643324-6793324 GCA_963556195.1 Sepiola atlantica | reverse complement strand
TCTTACTAAATTTCCTGTCTACCAATCTTCATTTATCACTGTATGTTATTTCCCTCCCCCCTCACACTTATTTTATACAGTGTATATCACTCATTTCCGTATCTCTCTCTCTCTCTCTTTATTATCTGTCAAAGGTAATACACTACCTATAAAACTGAAGATTGGAATCGTCCATTATAAAAAAAAGGAAATATCATAAGTAGTAATACTATTTAACATATAGATTGGAGAAAAGAAGGAGAGAGATAGACAGAGAGAGTTGGGGAGGAGAGGAGGGCAGATAACAGAGCAGAAAGAAACTAATTTTGAATTTTGTCTTTATTTTATAAAATTTCACTGGCTTTGCAAACTTACATTTTCCTGAATCAAACAATCTAACCCGAGCTCAATGGCTGACCCAACGAGTGACATTTTTCTAGTATCATGTCACTAAAGAAAATATCAACTTGTATCAATTCATTTGTCACTCGTATACTTTCAGAAAATATGATCATCAGGCTTAGAACTAATCAGAGTGTTGAACCTCGCTACACAAGTACCTTGGGTCACATCTTACTTGTGGGAGTAAGATAAAAACTGGCCTTGTGCCTAACTCCTGGAGAGGAGTAAATCAATACACAAGTATACCGAGATTGAAGAGCAACATAAGAAGCTGAGAGTTAATTTGGAAAAGTATGTTACAAATATATTTTAAATCTATATAAGAAAATTGTCAGAGAAATTATCGTCTGTGAGAATTCACTTTCGAATGTAACATTTTACATTTATTTTTAAAAAAACTATGTTATCATCTTAACTAATTTTATTCAATTAATCTGATGATCAAATGATAGAGTAAATAAATAAAATTTTACAAAAAAATTCGATTTAAAAAAAAAAAAATGGGGGAAAAAAGGACCAGCATGCAACTGCTATTGTTAGAAAAGAAAACATCATTTCATGAAACGTCCTATCGGTTTTATTGCAGATTTTTTTTTTTTTTTTTTTTTTTTTTACTTATTTCTTCATTGAATTATCTTTCCAAAAATGTAAATATTTTCGTACAAGAAATTAAGAAAAAGGAAAGAAAACGCGGTGGGGGGGGGGGGGGGGGGGATGAGTGAAACAATGATGAAAGTAGAACAACTCCCGGGCAATGCTGGGTAGATACATCCAGTTATTTATAATATAACAAAACATAAACAAGAAAAATAGATAAGCAAAAAATAGAGAAAAAGTTATTGATAGAAGCATTTTTGCATTATATTAGCAGATACAATTCTTAGACCAATCCAAAAGAGTTGAAAAAGAACTGGCAACATTTTTTGAAAAGATAAAGAAGCCTTAGTGAGGAAAAATCTTTTACTCACTTGTAAATCGTTCAAAGAAAATAATGTCTGAAAAGAAATAACAGTTTTGTTGGCTTTTTTTTTTTTTTAAATTTATAAGACTCGCAATTCTAAAAGTGAGAATTTGCTTCGAAAAGTTTATATTTATATAAAGTTAGGTATATGCATATGTTTATATATTTGTACGTACAGGATTGACTCCTAAACTAATTAACCGATCATTATGAATTTGGCAACAACTGATAGGCATAAGGGTGGGTAATGCGGGCTATATTTGTTTAATCTAATTTTATGAAAAGGGGCACACAGGGAGTAAGAAGCCCATCATGATGGGCACAAACTCCCATTTGAAAATTCAAATATTTCAGATTTGCATTAAGTTTAATCCATAGTCATTAGACACCTATTAAGCAAAATTCCTTGAATTTCAATTTCTTCTTAAGATTTCTTGAGCTTGAGTCTAAAATTTTATACATTTTCTAGAATCAAAATTGAAATAAAGATTCTAGACATAAGGTTTATTAGCATATATATCTAGATTTTAATCTTTGTAAGGAGACATAAAAGTGGTGAAAGACTCTTCTGTTCGAGGAATTAATTGTACGAGTATTCTTCTAGAGTATATATATATATATATCATTTATTATTATACTAAAGCTGAGTTAATCAACGTTTATTTCCCCGAGGCTTTTTTTCCGATATATTTTAATCGTACAAAATACATGCTAAAATATTCCTTCGTTTTGAGATGGACTTATGTTTGAAAAGAAAATCTGTTTTAATTGATTTAATTAACTTTAATTTGCCATTAACACACCAAGTGACCTACCTCTAAGTTTCTGTCTATCACTCTCTTCCTCTCTCACTGTATCTAGTTTACCCCCTGTTTTTATTTTATATGGTCTATTACTCTCGCTTTCGTAACTCTCAATCTTTGTTTAATAACAGTTGAAGGTAATAAAAAAGACCAAATAAAAAAAATTGCAATGGTTTATATTCAAACGGAAATAGCACTACTAGTAGCAATACGATTTAACCTATAACAAAGAGAGAGAGAGGGGAGGGGGTAGAAAGAGAGGAGACATATAGTGAGCAGAAAGCGACTGATTTGGAATTTTTTTTCTTTAGTTTTGTTGTAGACTGATCCGGATTCACCCATAGTGACAGGATCGATTCGTCAGGTCACTTTGAAGTCAACGTCTTTTCCTTTACCAAGGAGAACCGCTTAGCACGTCTGCTTAGAGCCGGTAATGGCGTCCAACTTATTGTAATTAAGTATTCTTAATACAATTCCTATTCCTTTCAATTCCTGTCTTGGGTTTCTTATTTACTTATTCTTACGATATAACATTTAAAAAAAATATTTAACTGGCTTTGCAAACTCACTTTTTCCTGATTCAAACAATCTAACCAGAGATGATATATACCAGTATGTGGTCAAGAGCTGTACGTCCATGAAATTTCCCCCCCCCCCTCGCCGCAAGACCGATGAATAGAAACTTATGTTAATGTTTGCGCACGATCAATAACTGAAGTGATTAAAAAAAAAATAACTTGGAAAATGTGCCGATACATTAATTCGGGATGCATTCGTGCGATAGATACCACGATTCACAGAACGAAGCAAGAAGAAAAAAAAAAAGAATTATTAAGAAAAGTTTTAATACCATCTTGAAATATTTGGTTTTGAGTCCCAAATTTGGGAGCTTTGGGGGAGTGTGGAGTTAGCTCATAGTTACAATTACTCCCAGGTCCACTCTGATCTGGAGGAATGGTAGGACTGTAAAAGGAAGCAATGTTGTCCTTTTATCTATGCTTCAGTCACGAAATGAAATAACGAAAACCCTTGAAAAGGGTTTATTCAAAAAGGTTAATTATACCGTTTAGGTGGGAAAAAGTCGGACAGTGTCCGAGAGAGGAAGAGGAAAGTAGGAAGTTCTTAAAACTGCCGGAGGTCTGTCAGCAAATATCTTCAGACAAAGATAGCAGGTACTGTAAGTGTCCAGTGGACAAGGAGCGAGGAGGTGTTTCCTCGTTGCTTGCAGAAATCTCTCTGAGGCGATCCGTCTTGGCTGGTGCCAGGGAACTGTCTGGCAATCGTCTGCAATCTCCTAAGGGGGGCTGAAATAGTCCTTTAGGGAACTAATGATATTAATGAACCCTGCGAGCTGATTGACCAACATTTGGTTAAACCACTTGATAGGGACACTGATACGCATTAAAAAGTAAACTTCATTTATGACTGCTACACCAGGGGATGATGTCGTAGTCATAAATGAAGTTTACTTTGTAATGATATCAGTGTCCCTGTGAGGTGGTTTAGTCAAATACCATTAAAAAGTAAACTTCATTTATGACTGCTACAGTACCTGTTAAATAGAATTCATCCAGAAACACAACACTAAATTACCTCGGACACCCTTGAGCAAGATGTTCACCTCTACCCCACTAAAATCCACCTTTCCCAGCCCGTTGTACATTTTTTTTCTGCCTCCCCAATTTCCTTACCCTATCAACTGCTCAAGCCCTTCCCTTAACCATCCTAGGTATGACACAAAAATGTATTCAGCGGTGAATCCCCAGTTAGGGAGCTTTGTGGAGTGGGGAGTCACCCCATAGTTACCACTACTCCCAGGTCCACTCAGACCCGAAGTGGTAGTACCTGTTTTTAATCTTTTACAAAATATACAGTTTATACATAAAAATCACCCAAAACTGGTTGATATGCCACAAAACCCAACAACCCGACAAATATCAGAGAAAATAACATTTAACATGTACATATGCAACTATTTTTACGGCAATGATTAACACAGGGGTCTAGTGTGAGAGAGAAGAGGGATCTAAAGGGATGTTTGCCCGGTGCAAAATTCTTAGGGGTCACAAAATTTCAAAACATCTTTTGAAGGTGAAAAAATATAAAACGTTGTGCTCTTCCGCGTACGACAAATAAATGGAATTAAACGATATACAAGCATTAAACACATTTTCTTTCGCTTATGTCAGAACGTTCTTATAAAACAAAATGGTGCATGTGCCTGAGTGTAAGGGGGTTCAATACTGTTGGTAGGGAACTCCTAATGGTCTACTAGCTAGGAAGGAGGGGGGGGGGGTCATAATATTTACCTTGCTCCGGCCGCTGGCAATGAATACTATACCACTGGTCAAACAATCTGCCTGCAAATGGTACATACTCTATAAGCAAATAATTGGCATGGTCCATAATCTTAAATACAGACTTGATATTAAAAATATCTTGAGCATTATTAGAATAGAGATTTGATGTCTGTCTGTAACCAAAACGATGGCACATTTCTCTAAAATATTGTAAAATTAAAATATATTCTTAAAGATTTTTTTTTCATTCTGAAGCAGAAAGAATTAGTCTATTTTAATATCAATTGTACTTACAATTTACTTACTGCCAGAGATAGATTTGATTCAAAACTATTGCTAACATGCAACATAGATATCTAAAAATAAAGAAATAGTGCTAATCAGAAGAAAACGGTATTTTTACAGCTGTTTTAGTGAATGACGTCATCAGTAGTTTAATCCAAGTTTGAAGATACACAAACATCCCCTATTTACTTGCCTCCCCACGAGGGCAGAGTTAGACAAAAGGTAGCTTTTTAATGTTGGGAAAATACAGCTTCCCTAAAAGGAGCACTTTGGATTGGGATAAAAATTTAAATTGCCTCAGTCTAGAAAGATTTCTACTTCACTGACTGAGAACGGAACAGATGAAGTATAGTATCAGAACAGATACTACAATTTGCTCATAGCCAATAAGATGCGCAAAGAATCTTTTTATAAAATGTGGAGATTTCTATTCCTAAAAGAAAGTTCATTTCTCACGCAAGAGAAAATAGGAATTGTACTTTAAGTGCTGACAGTTGAATTGGGAGCGACATCTTTCGGAGAAAAGGAACACAAACCGTGTATATTAATTGAACAAATAACAAAGAAGGATATACAAACGGTAAAAGGTAAACATACAGAATGAGAGTTTGTGAATATGTGCATCCGCAGAACTTATGTTATGGGGATGAATGTTCTGTTAACAGATGCACACGCTTCGGCACAACAGTCGCTGGTTCTTTCCGTAACAGGATGAAGGCTTTGCTTACGACAGCCGTCTAGGACTTGTGTCGTAGTGCAGTCAATCATTCACCAACCGGGACCATAGTAGTGAAGAAAATCTTTGTTCTTGGCATTTGGACTAAGATCAAAGTGTAGTATCTGTTCCGATGGATACTACACCCTAGAGACCGGTACCGTCTTGGCATTCAGGCCTTGATTCCGCCAGTCTTATATATTGTTCTGTGCAGTCTTAGGAGGTCAACCCTCCCAGGCTTTGCCTTCTCACCCTTTGAGAAGGGGTTAGTTTATTGCTAATCGCCTGAGACACCCCTACCGAGGAATGCCGACGGGGCTGCCCAGGCATTTTTTGTAGGCCAGAGTGCTCTTCCTCTAGTTAGCTGGCTTTCCAATCCCACTTTCCAACCTTATGTCACATCTTACTGCTGTGGGAAAGAGTATATAAAAAAAAAAGAAAATGGAAAAAGAGAAGGGAGTCCTAAGCATTTGAGTTTATATAGCCTGGCTCATGTGACCCCTAAGGGGGCAGTGATTGGGTTACTTTTTGACCAATCCACACGACCCTTATAGAGACAAAGGGAGACAACCACACTGACCAATCTATAAGTGTCTAATAAATTCCAATGAGAAACATGGTTTGATACTTTTATTTAAATAAACAGCCTTAAAAAGAAAATGAGATAGATAATTGATAGTAAGTTGGGGTCATTATAAAACAAATAAAAGTTTAGATTTTAATTCTTAAAACACTCGGAAAATTTGATTAACAGTTAATTACTTTCGAATTGAATTACGTTTTTCTTTAAGGGAAAAAATTAAAATCTTGCATTCCCATTAATTTGACAGGATATACGGGTAAATATATTTATTTAAATGTAAAGGGACAACAAATTGTGATGAATTGTATTTACTGTTCATCCAGAATTTTGACATTGATGGTGTTATTTCTTTCACACGTTGCCACAAGACCTTGAGGAAATGTTGCTAACTTTCATTCCAGACCTGAAATGTTGCTAACTTTCATTCCAGACCTGAAATGTTGCTAACTTTCATTCCAGACCTGAAATGTTGCTAACTTTCATTCCAGACCTGAAATGTTGCTAACTTTCATTCCAGACTAGACCTGAAATGTTGCTAACTTTCATTCCAGACCTGAAATGTTGCTAACTTTCATTCCAGACCTGAAATGTTGCTAACTTTCATTCCAGACCTGAAATGTTGCTAACTTTCATTCCAGACCTGAAATGTTGCTAACTTTCATTCCAGACCTGAAATGTTGCTAACTTTCATTCCAGACCTGAAATGTTGCTAACTTTCATTCCAGACCTGAAATGTTGCTAACTTTCATTCCAGACCTGAAATGTTGCTAATTTTCATTCCAGACTAGACCTGAAATGTTGCTAACTTTCATTCCAGGCCTGAAATGTTGCTAACTTTCATTCCAGGCCTGAAATGTTGCTAACTTTCATTCCAGGCCTGAAATGTTGCTAACTTTCATTCCAGACCTGAAATGTTGCTAACTTTCATTCCAGACCTGAAATGTTGCTAACTTTCATTCCAGACCTGAAATGTTGCTAATTTTCATTCCAGACTAGACCTGAAATGTTGCTAACTTTCATTCCAGACCTGAAATGTTGCTAACTTTCATTCCAGACCTGAAATGTTGCTAACTTTCATTCCAGACCTGAAATGTTGCTAACTTTCATTCCAGACCTGAAATGTTGCTTATTTTCATTCCAGACCTGAAATGTTGCTAACTTTCATTCCAGACCTGAAATGTTGCTAACTTTCATTCCAGACCTGAAATGTTGCTAACTTTCATTCCAGACCTGAAATGTTGCCACGGTCACTGAAAAAAATGGTTGGATCATTCTACCTGACTCCTTATTTCAAATCATACTTTCTGGCCTTGTGTCACATCTTTCCGCCATAGCAGGGAGAGAAACAAAGCAAACTTGTTATAAAAATGATATCCGTAAACTTTATGAGGAGATTTTTGCAAATTAAAAAAATGTCATAAAAACATTGGAAAAAAATAAGCAAAATATGTTGACATCGTGTTTCTCAATTTTTTAGATGATGATTGATAATTTGTATCATTTGGATTATTCGGACTACTGTTCTCATCTTAAGTAGTATTCTCACAACGTTGCGGCCGATGTGACTTCCAACCTTCTTCAGGTGTATCTCGTCGAACTCAGGAATTTTTCCGCAAGAACCTGTGGCGTAATGGATAAAGTACTTTTTAAAATTCAGTTCTAGGTGCAGTCTTCTGAAGGTTGAAGGTTCAATCCTCAGTGCGGGCGGGCGATACTAGGAATTGCGAATTACTGAAGATTTCTACCTGGTCATGGCTGACGGAACGAGAGCGTGCTACCCCCGTGGATTAAATAAAGGATTTTGTTTAAAATTTCGTGCAGATTCCCGAATTCGACAGAAAGATTCCCGAGTTCGACAAGATACACCTGAAGAAGATCGGAGGTTACATCGGCCGAAACGTTGTGAGAATAACACTCAAGATGAGAACAGTAGTCGGAATAATCCAAACAAAATATGCTGACATCATTTCAGCATTCTAAAAGTTACGGTAGACCAAAAAGGATATATTTTAGATCCTAATCCTGAATTTATATCTATTGCTGATGTTGCTTATTAACACAAAAAATAGATTAAAATGGTCGACCATAGTCGAGGGCGACCAAAAGGCTCCGTTTACATTAGTTACTACACCAACGTGTACGGGAGATGGGGGGGGGGGCGCTATTCCGTTCACAGGATTACTCAACTTACCCTTGATCCTTATCTTATAATGCTGAGTGTTTTGCAAAAGAGCATCAAATACCATTTTTTTAGTCTTTGGTATGACCATCAAGGATTGAACCCCGATCTCCCAGCCCATCAGCGAATGCTAACCATTATGGGACGTAGCTTATTAATATAATACATGTGAAATATATCCATTTAAGTAAATATTAAAATTAAATTGAAAATAATTTATCTCAAATTCGCCATTAATGGAGAAAGGATGGAAATTGTATTTTTTTTGTTATACAGGGTGGGCAAAAATAAGGGTCCTATTTTAAAAAATTCATAACTTTTTTATTTATTGATTTTTTTTTTTTTTTTTTTAGAATAAGTAAAGGACCCCTTCCGAAGCAAGCATGAGCCGTATTAGCCCTAAGGAACGTACCCTCATTTAGAAAACATTATTTTTGCTTAAAAAACTCAAAACAGTGTAAAAAACAATACTTTAGTTTGTGTAAGTTTTAAGAAGTGTTTTTCGGCTAAAATTTGTTTTGTTTATTTCAAAAAATCTCGGAAGGGTCAGTCTACACACACATAAAGTTTGGTGAGTTTAACTTTTATTTTGTGGAAGTTATTCAAATTCAAGTTATTCAAATTTAAAGATAGGACCCTTATTTTGGCCCACCCTGTACATCAACAATTAGATATTTCAACACATTTCAACAATTAGATATTTTTAAAATATCTAATATTAATTATTAATATTATCTATATTATAATATGCTAAAGCAATGTTTGTATGTACGTTATCTCCCCTCTCTCCCCTCTTTTAAAATACGGGATCACCCAACTGCCGAAAATGCAAAAAAAAAAAAAAAAAGTAATTTTTAAAAACTGATATTCGTTTTATTTATTGAAAGAACTGACAATTATTTTTATGGTCATAATAAAGAGACTATTTTTGGTTTTATAAAGATGTAAATTGTTACAATCTTCAATAAATAAAGAAGAGACATTCGTTTTATTAATTTGAAGAATATTTAACTGACAATGACAATTATTTGGTGCTTCTGCTGTTTCACCATGACATGTATATAAAAAAAATAGCTAAAGAAATGTATAAACTTTGTTATGTACTTACGTGGTAGCTGAAAAGAAGACTGTACACCAAAAATTACGCAAATTCATCCAGTATTTATTAAATTAAAAATAAAGAAACAATTTCTATCGGTAGTTGCCATCTTGTATCTTTCAATCGCCGCCAAGGGACAAGGAAGATAACTCATTTTTTAAATTTATTTTGGGATTTTCTGCTAAATTAGTAATAATTTTTTTTTAGTTATCTCCTTTGTTACAAAATGTCTAACAATACGTAAAATCATTTTTTTTCTCTTTTTCTTATAATTTAATAAATACTGGATGAATTTGCATAATTTTTTCTGTACAATCTTATTTTCAGCTAACATGTGAGTACATAACAAGGTTTATACATTTCTTTAAATATTTTAATGTCGGGGGCGAAACAGCAGGATATCACCATTATTTTTATGAGAGAAGAAAGAGATAATTTTTTTCTTAATATTATTAAACCTTTTCGGTACTTATATTGATCTTGACCAAGTTTTCGCGAGTTTCTTGTCGGAAGCGTTCGGCTATCCTACGCAAACGCCCGAGAGATGAGGAGCCGATTTGTACCAGACGACAATTTTGATACGGTGCTGCGTCCTATGATTTTAAGTTATATTTTCAAGAAATTTTCTAAAAGAAACAACAAAAAAAACAAAACAAGCAAAACATAGCGAAGTTACTGTTATCAAATAAATATTTTTTGTTATTTTGATACGTTGCCGCGTCCTATAATTTTAGTTATATTTGCAAGAAATTTTTTAAACAACAAATAAAACAAGCAAAACAGAGCGAAATTACTGTTATGAAAAAAATATTTTTAACCCTAAACCCTAAACCCTAACAACAAAAAAAACAAAAAAACAAGCAAAACATTATAATCATAGGACGCAGCACCGTATCAAAATTGTCGTCTGATACAAATCGGCTCGTCAACTCTCGGGCGTGTGTGTAGGACAGCCGAACGCTTCTGACAAGAAACTCACGGAAACTGGGTCAAGATCGATATAAGTACCACCTTTTCAAACTAAATATTTTCAGTAAATATGAATTATGTAGATAGATAAGGCAAGCAAGTGTGGAATTTCCGCAGGGTACCGCTAGGTTTTATATATTTTACACATACTGGCAAAATCCAGTACCCTTGCCCTAACCCTTGTTAGAGAAATATAGAGTCCGACATGAAGATCGACTCGAATCTTCCATTACTGTCAGCAATTGAAACGTTTATAGAAACACGTTACACCTGTTATCAAATATTGTTGATCATTAGCGAGTACAATTCGATGCAGGTAAGTTTTTTTTTTTGCTGGCAGCCAATCAAAGTCAGTAGCACACCTGAGCAGAAAACCACCTGTATAATAGCCAAACACCAATTTACTCATCAAGATTGTTGTCAGTATTAAAAGCCGTAAGTTACCTGATTAGATTGTTGTTTTTTTTTCTTCTTCGTTAGCCACTAATTTTCGTCAGGTGATTAACTGCTTGGTAGACCGACACACACACACACACACACACACACACACACACACACACACACACACACACACACACACACACACACACACACACCTTAAATAAATTATTATGCACTTCTAAATCAAACTCGTTAAATGATTATGTCTCTGCACTGATTGCTTTACCGCACAGGTCATACAGAGTGCCGTAGAATGATCCCCCAAGACGAGAACATAATTAAAACGAAACACAGATCTAATGTTAGAGAGGTAGCGTAAAACACACATGGCTAACCTGTACTCTTGTTTGGCTGCGAAATGTTGATCGACAACAAAACGACACGATCCTACAGCAAATCGGACAGGGAAAATTGCCAGCCTAACTGTAACGGTTTCCATTAGAAATTGCATAACATAATGACTTCTCAACTGGTACGGCCACGTCACCCGTCATCCCAAACACTCCAAAGTGTGTCCGACGTCAATGTTGACAGTCCGAGGCTGCATAATTGGTCGGCTAATACATGAAAAGGATCAGTTGATAATGACCTGCTCCTAAGAGGCGGCACAAACGAAATGGCAACAGACAAGAGAAGTTGGAAGTCTAATTTCAGTATGAAACACAAAGACAGAAAATAGAAATTATAATGAAATAAATAATGAAATATTAAAATAATGAAATATTAAAATAAAATGATAAATAAAATAATAAAATGATAAAATAATAAAATAAAATAATAAAATGATGAAATAATGAAATAATAAAATGATGAAATAAAATGAAATAATAAAATGATGAAATAAAATGAAATAATAAAATGAAATAATGATATAATAAAATGAAAAAATGAAATAAAATGAAATAATAAAATAAGGAAATAAAATAATGAAATAAAAAATAATAATGAAATAATAAAATACTAAAACAATAATGAAAAATACTAAAATAATGAAATAATAAAATACTAAAAAATACTAAAATAATGAAAAATACTAAAATAATAATGAAAAATACTAAAATTATTTTAGTATTTTTCATTATTATTTTAAATACTAAAATAATAATGAATTAATAAATTAATAATTAAATAAAAATCTTATTTAAAATGCTATTTTATTTTAAGAAAGAACATTTTATTCTCGATGTTTTGTTCTTGTTTTCACTTGGTTTTAAAGTCCAAATGTTTAACCTCACAGCATATAATAAGCAAATAACCCTTTTTGGATTTACTTAATACTGAACCTGGTGCTACCAGATCAGGCTGTCTGAAGATATCGGCTTCCTGGCCCAAAATGCACCAAACATTGATGTTTTATTGTTTCTTTTTCTCTTTGCAAAATTCAATCATGTTCTGCAAAATCCAAAACAAAAAACAAAAATGTCCCCCTCTCCCCATTTCCCCTCCCTCTCACTCAACCAAACACCATGAATAAATATTTGACGATATAAAGAACTTGAAGCAAAAAAACTTTTGCCAAAATGACTGGATTCAGCATTAAATAACCCGAAAAGGGTTGATATGCCGTAAAACAAAAAATCAAATCAAACTTAAGGCTGAAACAATACTTACTCTAAATAATTCATCGTATACGATCAATTTAACAGACGGTTCTATTCTATCCATAACTGGGAAGAAGTCTCACTCTGAAGTTATGATTGCCCGATGCCCCCCCCCCCCCCCGACATGAACCCTCAGTTCGAGATTTATTCCCAAACAGACAAGATGTGATCCTACAATTCTCTGCTGTCGGCCCGGAAGAGAATCGACGAACTCCAGGAGAAAGATTATTTCACCTTGTCTACATTCACTCAACCCAGTGCATTATCTTTCGTTTTGTTCCTGTGTTTCTCCTACATAAAACTACTACACGTCTGTGCAGTGTGTTGTTCAATTGTATGACGTCATAAAGAGAAGTAACAATTGTATGACGTCATACACAAAAGTAACAATTGTATGACGTCATACACAAAAGTAACAATTGTATGACGTCATACACAAAAGTAACAATTGTATGACGTCATACACAAAAGTAACAATTGTATGACGTCATAAACAAAAGTAACCCCCCCTTCTCTTTCATCTCTCCTTTTGTTCTCAGTGAACGAAGACCAATAAAGTTGTTATAAATAATAGAAATGGACTACGCCTCATTTTTCTATACACATCTATCTTCTTTTTTCTTTTTTGTTTTATCTCCTTCCCACAGCGGTAAGATGTGACACAAGGTCGGAAAGTGGGATTGAAAAGCCAGTGCCCTAGGAATTGAGCACTCTGGCCTACAAAAATACCTCGGTAGCCCCGTTGGCACTCCCCGGCAGGGGCGCCTCAGGCGACTAGCAATAAACTAACCCCTTCTCAAAGGGTGAGAAGGCAAAGCCTGGGAGGGTTGACCTCCTAAGACTGCACAGAACAAAACCTAAGACCGGCGAAATCAAGGCCCGAAGACGAAGAATGTACCAGTCTAAGGAGTATAGCATCCATCGGAACAGATACTACACTTTCATCTCTGCCAAAAGGCCAAGAAAGAAGTATACACATTTATCTTGTTCTTATTGTTAAGTAAAGATGATTTTTTTTCAATTAACAAATATTTATGTCAAAACGGAATCTTTCGCAGTCTACATATTAAAAACATCCACCTCGGAATTCAGACCTGATTGACGCGCATTTAGTTTTAAAATCCATTTTGTTTCATTTTGTTTGCGTGCATATGTGGACGGAAATTTGGTGTCTATTAAAATGCAGTTCTGTTTGATTGAAATGTCTGCCTATTTGGGAGCGGGGTATTTTCCATGTTTTAAAGTCTTGAGACACCAGTTGAAACGGTTTTTGTTTTGGAATTGGAAAGTTCCTTACGGAATGGAACAAGTGAAAAAGATTATATAGAAATCGATTGTGAACTAATGAAACGAGAAACTGATTTTACTTCAGCCATCTTGAATTAGAAACGCAAATTCCAATCAAGTGTTTTAGCCAATCAAAACGAATTAAAAATACGATCCATCTCGAAGAGATAAGATGTTTTTAAGAACTTGAATCGATGAGAAACTAGTTAGAGTTGCCATATTTGGATTTGTAGATAATTAATTGCATCTGCTCAATTCTTAATTAAGTATTCCTTAATCAGGTAATTTTTTACCGCTATGATCTCGTCTTTGAAATATCATTTCAATAACATTTTAATGATGAGGTGTTCCAGGCTGAGAAAATGCATTTTCAGTCATTAGCATTTGGGGAACGGTAATATATAATTAAGTTAAATTTTGCTTAAATTGAATCTTGAGTTTCATAGTTTGTTCGTGCAAAAAACAATTTTGTATCAAGTTTGTGGCCGATTATGAAACGATGAGTTTTGATGTCAACATCCATTATTATACTAGAAAACAATGTGACCCATTGAGCCACCCATTGTTTGTTTGTATCAGGAGAAAGTGAGTTTGCAAAGACAGTGAAATGTTTAAAAATAAGGACAAAATTAGTCTCACTATATCTCCCTCTCCAGCTACGGGTTAAGTAGTATTACTACTGTGGTGATATTTCTTATTCTTTATAATGAATTGTTAAAATATTGTGTTCTATAGTTAGTTTTATTACCTTTGATTGTTAATAAAAAGAGAGAGAAAAGGAATAAGAAATAAAGAGAGAGAAAGAGAGAGAAAGAGAAAGGGAGAGAGAAAGAGAAAGAGAAAGGGAGAGAGAAAGAGAGAGAAAGAGAAAGGGAGAGAGAAAGAGAGAGAAAGAGAGAGAAAGAGAGAAGAGAAGAGAGAGAAGAGAGAGAGAGAAAGAGAAAGGGAGAGAGAAAAGGAATAAGAAATAAAGAGAGAGAAAGAGAGAGAAAGAGAAAGGGAGAGAGAAAGAGAAAGAGAAAGGGAGAGAGAAAGAGAGAGAAAGAGAAAGGAGAGAGAAAGAGAGAGAAAGAGAGAGAAAGAGAGAGAGAGAAAGAGAGAGAGAGAGAAAGAGAGAGAGAAAGAGAGAGAGGGAAAGAGAGAGAGAGAAAGAGAGAGAGAGAAAGAGAGAGAAAGAGAGAGAGAGCAAGAGAGAGAGAGAGCAAGAGAGAGAGAGAGCAAGAGAGAGAGAGCAAGAGAGAGAGAGCAAGAGAGAGAGAGCAAAGAGAGAGAGAGCAAGAGAGAGAGAGAAAGGGAGAGAGAGAAAGGGAGAGAGAGAAAGGGAGAGAGAGAAAGGGAGAGAGAGAAAGGGAGGAGAGAGAAAGGGAGAGAGAGAAAGGGAGAGAGAGAAAGGGAGAGAAAGGGAGAGAGAGAAAGGGAGAGAGAGAAAGGGAGAGAGAGAAAGGGAGAGAGAAAGGGAGAGAGAAAGGGAGAGAGAAAGAAAGAGAAAGAAGAGAGAAAGAAAGAGAGAAAGAAAGAGAAAGAGAGAAAGAAAGAGAGAGAGAAAGAGAGAAAGAAAGAGAGAAGAAAGAGAGAGAGAGAGAAAGAAAGAGAGAGAGAGAGAAAGAAAGAGAGAGAGAGAGAAAGAAAGAGAGAGAGAGAGAAATAGAGAGAGAAAGGGAATAAGAAATAGAGAGAGAGGAGAGAAAGAGAGGAGAGAGAGAAAGAGAAAGGGAGGAGAGAGAGAAAGAGAAAGGGAGAGAGAGAGAAAGGGAGAGAAAGAGAAAGGGAGAGAAAGGAAAGAGAAAGGGAAATATCTCTTGTAAATAAAATTGATTTTAAACCATTGGGAATATTTTAAGTAAGATTGTCCCTAGTGTAAATGTGGTATTGTGGTGAAAGTAATGGACAAATGGTGAAAGAATGAAAGAAGCAGTGCAAAATGAAGGCATTCCTTATAAGTATCGCCATGGTCAAAATGCATCGAGTTACGAGCAGGTAAACAGAGGATGAGCATAGACCCCTCCCGTCCACTCCTCACACTTTTGATGGGCGTGTACCTGATTTGTATATTAAATGCAGTTTTTATTTGCGAATAAATTCAAAGTGTAGTATCTGTTCTGTCTTCGGGTCAGACGAGGAGAACTCCTTCTAGACAGAGGCAATTTTTATTTTTGTCATAATTCATGGTACCCCTTTTTCGAGAGCCTGATTTTCTTCACATTAAGAACCGACCTTGAGTCTACTTTTCCCATAGTGGAGAGGAATGTAAATATGGACTCGTTTTTTATAGTTGTGTAATTATAAATAAGTGTTAAACATTCTATTTAGACCAGTGGTTATCAAGCTTTTTTAGCCCGTGACCCCTTTCATCATGTATCCGAATGATATTCTCCCCCCCCACCCCCACCCCACTTTCAAAAAAATGTCTGACTCAAAATGTATGTTCATACAAACTAATACTAACTAATACTAACAATAATAGCATTTAATACAAACGCTAGCGGAGAGAAAATCCAACATGGCCTTTTAGTATTGATTTACTCCTCTCCAGGAGTTAGGCACAAGGCCAATTTTTATCCTACTCCCACAAGTAAGATGTGACCCAAGGTCGGGTCGGGAAAGTGGGGTTTGAAAAGCCAGCGCCCGAGAGGTGAGCACTCTGGCCATTTAAAAATTGCCTGGGCAGCCCCGTCGGCATTCCCCGGTAGGGGCGCCTCAGACAGTAAGCAATAAACTTACTCCTCCCCAAAGAGGGGAGGCGAAGCCTGGGAGGGTGGACCTCCTAGAGCTGCACAGGACAGACCCATTGACCGGCGTAAGTCAAGCTCCGAAGGCCAAGACAATACCAGTATGGAGTGAAGTATCCATCGGAACAGATACTACACTTTGATCTTAGCTAGTAGTAGCGATGGCCGATGCACACTGTGTTTTTTGTGGCCTTCCATCCAATTTGTGTCTGCTAATCGGTGGTGCCAATCCGCCCTCCCCCCCCCCCCCCCCGCCCCTGAAATTTACCCCTGGTTGAGAACCATTGATTTAAATCAAAGGTATTTTTTTAAAAGGAGACAAGATTTATATTAATTCTATAAAGATCAAAGATGCACCTTTTTAATCAGATAGTTAATGAAACTAATAATAAATGACGGATCTTTGATATGAAAGACTAAAAAAAGAAAAACAAAAGATTGAAAAGTTCATTTCATATAAAATATCTGAATGAAATGATTAAGTGACACAAAAAGAAGTTTGTTAGGATTTGAATACAAAAAGATTTATTTTTAAAACTCTGCACAATACAATGTCGTAGTACATAAAATGCTATTTTTATCACAGTCACAAGTTATGACAAAGGTCTGCCCACTTTTATTCTCTTCAATAACAGACAATAATTTAGAAAAAAGCTATTTCAAATGTAAGCATGACAGATCGACAGACGAAGGCTCTTATAGAGACGAGTGGACACATCTTTTTCTTTATTGTTGTATTTAAAAAAAAATTTTTTAAACTTAGTTTACCCCAAACAAGGCAAGTTGTCACTGTAGACGTAAGCGGCTACTGAGAATTAGGGTGAAAGTTTTGGGGGGTCATCCTAAATTGGGAGATGTGCAGCGAGATGCTTGTTCACATTAGTTTTAAATTTCTGCATGTCGGTACAATCAGGGAAACAGGGAGCTGGGAAGGAGTTCCAAAGGCTGGCAGCTCGAGGAAAGAAGCTATTGGAAGAGAAGACTCTCTGACATCTGAGGACCTCCACAGTGAATGCATGGAATCTAGTTGATTGTCAGGTTGGGCGAGTGTATTTATGTCGAGGAGGCACCAGAGGAGCAAGTTCATTGGAGCACATTCCATTGAAGTACTTGTAAAACAAGCACAAGGATGCAACATTGCGGCGATGGAACAGGGGCTGGAGCTTCGTGGATAGTGAGGGACCTATTAGATTAGATACTGTTTTTTAGACCTTGTCTAAGAGGGAGAGACTAGTGGATGGTGCACCAGCCCAGATGTGACAACAATACTCCATGCATGGGCGGATGGTGGCTTTGTAGAGATATTGCACAGTTTTAGTTGTGGACAGTTGAAAGTTTCAAAAATGGACATCACATCGCACAACCTTGAATGGAACGCCCGATTTTTGAGGGTCGCATGTAATCCGTGTCCATAAAAAATAGCATGTATCTCATGAAAGGTTTGCAATTCTCAAACCCCTTTTGTATGGATAACAAAACGAAAGTTTTTTTTTATGTAGCTTTTGCTTAGAAAGCTTAGAAAGCTATCCCGGTCAACAGTACAAGGGAACATCTAACTTTACTTTGTATATAAGATGTTTGTGCTTTTTCAACATTTCTCCGCGATAAATATTTTTACTGGAATGTTCCGATTGAATTCATGACCAAGCGTGTAATCGTGCTAAAAATGGTTATCTTCATCCCGTCTCTCGAGTACGTCAGAATAGAACACATTAAGTTGAGAAGGTTGGATCCATGAATAACTTCTTCATTCGGAGAGATAATAATAAGTGTGTGTGCGAAAGTAGGTCATTCGATTTATCTGAATGCCTTGAAAATGTGCAAGCTGAAAATGCTTGCAAGATAATTTATTTTTATAATCGAATTATAACACACTATTGTGAAAAGTATTCAACCTGCGGCATTCAAATGAAAAATCATTGATTTTTTTTTCCATTTAAAAAAATTTTTATTTTTTTTTTTGTAATTTTTTCCTTTAGATCTAAAATGAACGTACATGTTTAAAGATGGGGATTTGATAAGAAATTAAAATGTTAATCTCTAATCCATCTGATCGAATCATTCGATGCTGATATCTTTTCTGATCTTTTATTTGTGGCGTATCAATTCTTTCAGGTTATTTAGTGCAAAAATACAATACTTATTTTGAATGGTGCATTGAACATACACAAGTCGTTTTGTTATTTAGCTGAGAGAAAATTGTGAGTTCATGCCTTTCCGAACGGTATCAGTCTATAAGTGAATGTGGTAATATTTGGTTGCGGCTGTGTTAGAAACGGAAATTTCCACATGAAAGTAGAGTAAGTAGAAAAGTGGAAATTTCCACTAGAAATCTAAGAGTAGGAATTTAAGCTAACGTAACATATTACTTCTTTTTTTTCCTTTTTTTTTTTAAACTGGCCCCGTTTCTCCCCTAACATAGTCAAAAGAAGCTGAAATTTATAAAACTCTAAATCAGTGTCTTATACATATGGTTTAAATTCAATTAAAATCGGATATACATTATTGAAGTTGCGCCATGATAATAAGTAGATGTGGCACAGAAGCTAGCAAAATTTTTTCTCTTTGGTTGACAGGCTGATCAGATTCAGAAGTCTCTTTTTAGAGCTCTATCTCCACCCCCTGCCTTGGACAAGGAAAATCTTATATAATACATATTTAACTCTACAGCATGTAGTATAAAATAAAACAAAAGAATTTGATGCTGTAAAGCAAGAATGTTATTGGTATTTTTTTTATTGTTACATTCAACAATTATTACAGAACTAAAAGAAAGATAGAAATTACACTGCCACTATGATCACAGCAAGAGAAAAAGAGAGTTAACGATTCTGTTTCTGCTGCTAAATCACCACTACGGCGACTACTACTGCCACTACCACAGAGAAACGTCACAACTGATTGAGCTGAATACCTACAACGTGTCAACTAACAACACATGATTTATGTCGCAGAGATGACAACCAGCAATCTGTTACGATCGTAACGTTACATGAATGCACTAGATACAATAAGATCTGAGCTTGGTTTGCCCGATTCAACGGCCTGTATCATGTCACTCATACCTGCACACTCACTAATAACATTTTGATAAAAAATTTAATTTCTAAACATTTCATAATCGCAACAATTAAAATCTCTCTCTCTCATATATATAATATATATATATATAAAAGTACTCTGGACCAACATGTACATTACGGCAGTTTCATCAGCCAATTTTCTTCCGAGATTAAGATTTTAATCCGTAAAATTGAAGGGATCAATACTAAAATAACCAGATAAAAATTGTCAGTTATTTTTAATAATATGTGTCTTAAGGAAAAAATGCTGCCTCGATATACATATATATATATATATATATATATATATATATATATATATCATTATCTGTGTGTGTTCCCTATATAAAGAAAGGTTAGAGAATCTACATAAAAACTAAAAGTGTATTCATACATAAAATTTTCCGGGGAAGACAATGGAAGTGGTCCCAAATTCCTAAGCAGGCTATGTTGGCAGAACCTCCTTAAAACTTCAAACATATTCTATTTAGATGAAATTTAAATCGGATGTATAAAATTCTCTGGGGAAGACAATGGAAGTAGTCCCAAACCTCTACATGCCTCACTAAGAGAGCCATAGGGGCAGAACCTCTTAAAACTTCAAATACATATATCCAATTTTAATTAAATTTAAACTATATGCATAAGACACTACTTTACAGAGTTTTCCAAACTTCAGCTTTTTCAGACTATGTTAGGGGGAGAAACGGGGGCAGTAAAAAGTTAAAAAAAAAAAAAAAAAAAAAAAAAAAAAAGAAAAGAAAGTAATATGGTGTTATGAGCATGAAATAGGACAGTGTTCCTCATTCAATCCCGAGCAACGTCGGGTCTTTCTGCTCGTTTATTGTAAATTCTACTTTCCTTTTTCTATCTTGAACTATGCTAAAAAAAAAGTTTGATTTTGGATTTGCGACGACTGGATTTAGAAAGAAAACGAATGTCGACATATACAGACGTGTAACAAAAGTTCTCCCCTGAAGCTAATCAAACTGTGAGACAGTCAACCCTCACCACCTTGTATGATATTATGCTGGGAGAATCTTTTTAAAAAAAAAAAAAAAAATCTCTTACTACTCAGTTTGATACTGCGTTAAGAACATCATTTCAGAACCCACTTATCACAAAGATCACAAACTAAGAATGAACTTTGATGTCGAGACTTGCCAGATAACTAATAAAGAAACTGTATATCTAATATATAAAATTAAGTCAGTCGGATCTTCGAATTTAGACCCATAGCAATACATCTAAAAAATCAATATTTGATTCTTACTACACTTTGGTTTTTGTTCCACTATGTTCTTTGCTCAAATATAATGTCTTTCGCTTTAGTTTCTTTCTGAAAATAATTATTCTGGATAAAAATAATTATAAACTGGAGACTTTACTGACCCAACTATAAGCACATAATAAAAAATAAAAAAAGTTTAACCATTTCGCTATCTATTTTCGCTACCAGATAAACAATTACATGGTTTACATTTTTAATTATTTCACTATTTATTTATTAACATTACTTGTGTTTCATAATAGTCGGTACAATAATTTTACTTTGCATAACTAATTGAAATGGTCTTCCCCTTAAATGTTAGACACAGTTGATTAGTAATCCTCAGAAATACGTTTGCTAGGATATAAGCCGCTGATTCTTATATCTGGGCGATGTATTTGTTTTTATGGTACGTTGACATTTACCTACTTCACTTATTCTTTCCATAAATATTTTACTGTGTCTTTAAAATAAATATTACACAAAAAACATTCTATTACAAACATAAATTGCTTTGAATGTCCGCCATTTTTTATATGCACTTTATAACTTACATTAACACATAACATATATAAAAAAATACAACCTTGGCTTTGCTTGGAACTATTTATTTTCGATTATTTAATTATATACAAATTAATTTCTAATAATAACGTTTTATTGCAAAGTGCGTCATGTCATTTGAATTGTGTTCCTTTATGGAACTATTTTATTTATTGTCATATTTAAAAAAAAAATTTTTTTTAACATAGTTCACCCCAAACAAGGCAGGCCACCACTGTAGACGTAAGGGGCTACTAAGAAAAAAGAAAAGGGAGAAGGTTGGGGGTGGGGGGTGGGGGGTGGGGGGGTCAACCTAAATTGGGATCTGCGCAGCGAGATGTCTGTTTACATTAGTTTTAAATTTCTGCATGTTAGTACTGTCGGGGAAACAGGGGGCAGGGAGGGAGTTCCAGAGGACAGCAGCACGAGGAAAGAAGCTATTTGAGTACAAAGCTCTCCGGCATCTGGGGACCTCCACAGTGAATGGATGGGATTTAGTTGATTGTCGAGTTGGTCTAGTGAATTTACGTTGAGGGGACACCAGAGTAGCCAATTCATCAGAGCATAATCCATTGAAGTATTTGTAAAACAAGCACAAGGATGCTACATTGCGGCAATGGGACAGGGACTGGAGCTTGGTTGATAGTGAGGGACCTATTAGGTTGGCGACTCTTTTTTGGACCTTGTCAAGGAGGGAGAGACTAGTAGATGATGCACCAGCCCAGATGTGGCAACAATACTCCATGCATGGGTGGATGGTGGATTTGTAGAGATACAGGATAATGTCAGGTGTAAGGAGTTTACTAGCAGGGTAGAGGGAGCCAACCTTCTTTGCGGCAGCCTTGGCAATGTCTTCAATGTATGTGTTCCAATTCATGTTACCTGTGAAGGTTAGGCCGAGGAGTTTGAATGATGAACTCTCAGGTAGGGTGTTATTTGCCATGACAATTGGTGGTTGGAGAGGTTTCTTGTAGTTATTGAAGGAAGGGAGCTTTGTCTTTGCGGCATAAAGAAGTTGTAGTATTAAGTTATAAGCAGACGTCAATGGTAGGTGGGTTTTTTTATTAGGTCATCAGAAATGATAATTTATGTATGAAAAATTAAATGTAATTCTATGATTTTATATAAATATTAGTGCAAACACTGGCGAAGCATATTTTTTTTTTTTTTAATTTAATTTTTTTTTTTTTTTAAATCAATTTTTTACGGAGAGTGTAGATACGAGTGATAATAAAAAAATTTTTAAAATAAATAAATAAACGAGCTGGTTGTGTGAATTTATTTATTTTTTAATCAATTTTTTTACGGAGAGTGTAGATACGAGTGATAATAAAAAAAAAAAAAAAAAAAAAAAAATAAAAAAATAAATAAATAAATAAATAAACGAGCTGGTTGTGTGAATTCCACTCTCAACCATAAATCGCCATGACAAGTTAATGGTAGAAAGGTATGCATATTACGGATACAAGAAGGTGTCTCACCTTGCAACGTGGTTATAGTTGATAATAGATATTCAACTGAACACTCAAGACCTAGTCATTCTTATGCATCTTGCCATCAACAATTTCATACAAACTATCATGCTGCGCTGCGAGAAGGTTAGGTACTTAACTCCTCCCCCCCCACCCCCTTCCCTCCCCCTCCCCCACCCCCAGCTCCAAGGGAATGACATAATTGACCCTAATCTTTCTTTCCTCATGGTATTTGATATGCTCAGTCGTAACAGCCGATATCATAACACATTTTTCACCGAGATGCTGACTGACACCGTAAACGTGGCTGAAAATTAGCAACACTTACTTTTAACAAAGCAATAGTTTTGCACTTCGTCTTATCAGGTTTTATTTAATTTTAATAACATATATACTAATGAGGCCCAAAGGCCACTCGAGGATAAGGGTTAATAATCACGTGGATTGATGAACAATAGTATGAGAGGATTGGAAACGATGGGCAGAATTTGATTACTTAAAAAGGACGACTCAACTGACATAATTGAAACTCTTTTGACACCGTTCAACAATGTCTTCTTGAAAACATTTTTTCCCTGAGAACTTGTTTTGAGCCGCTCTCCAATGATACAAATCGTGTTATCTACAATGGAGTCACGGGCCGATTGAGTAGCGAATGCTATTTTTCTGTGGAAGGGATCCCTGTTCAAATAGCCACAAACTGTACAGCTAATCGAATATCAAGTTTAAGTTTGCAAAATGATTGTAAAAAAAAAAAAAAAAAAATGGTCAACCCGTTTTTTTTTGTTTTTTTTTTAAACTAATTTGTCTAAAATTATGTTTAAAGAAAACAAAACTGATCAGTTTAGACTTTGAAAAACAACAAGTGAACTTGACTTTTTTGTGAAAATTATAAGTAACAAGGAAGCGCGGAAAATACAGCTCGCTCACTGACCGTTTCGTCTTCCAACCAATTTCAGTGGAAACGTCGGGTGTGCTTGGCCCCAAGACTGTTAAATTTTTTCAGGACATTGGACGGAGGATTTCAACGTCTAGGCACGAGCCCCGTGAGTCAGCCTGGTTGTTCCAACGCATCTCCCTGGCTATCGTTCGTGGCAATCGTTCTAATCGTCATCTGTTGACTCTCTCTTTCTTACTCTCCCCCTCTCTATCTACCTATGTCTGTATCTGTCTCTTTGCTTCTCTTTCTCTCACATTATTGTTTTATAAGTAATTGGACTTGTTTTGGTTTGTCTTCACAATGGCAGCCATGATTGTTTATTGTTGGTTTGAAATTGTATTTCTTGTCCTGGAATAAAATTTTATCTATAATCTGAATATACCAAATCCTAGTAATGTTAGTTTTTTTGCTTACATTTTTTAAACTGAATAAACTCATTTCAAGATGGCGTCGTTGTTCCACATTTCAAGAGTTTGCTTCTGTGGGTTAACGACTATAAATTTAAAAAATGTATTTCAATTAATGTTACTTTGTTTGCATCCCGTCCCACCCAATCAAAGCCGCGTACATCCCGCAGTCCCACTCATCGTGTTCTATACAACAGGCCACGTCGTCACGGTACAACTACTGAAAATGTTTAGATTTCCAGAGATTCTTTAAGAAAATTAAGGCAACTATATTTGAAAATGCATAGAATAAAATTCTGATCCATCCGTGAGGATGTGAAGATGCGTTGAAAGATAAATAAATGGAAACATCTATTTTTGTTGTGGAACCTGATAAGTATTGAACAAAACACAGAGTTAATAAACATGTCTGGCACAAGATATGCACCACATAGGTATTTTCATTTACTTATCTTTCAACACATCTTATCCTCATGGTAGGAAGGTGACGGTGGTTAACGACACTGACTGACGACCTGGGTGTACCAAGTTCGAATGTGGAGGTCCCCAGATGCCGGAGAGATTTCTACTCCAATAGCTTCTTTCCTCGTTCTGCTGACCTCTGGAACTCCCTCCCTGCCCCCTGTTTCCCCGACGGTACTGATATGCAGAAATTTAAAACTAATGTAAACAGACATCTCTCTGCGCAGATCCCAATTTAGGTGTCCCCCCCCCCCAAACCTTCTCCCTTTTCTTTCTTCTCAGTAGCCCCTTACGTCTACACTGGCGGCCTGCCTTGTCTGGGGTGAACTATGTTAAAAAAAAAAAGAAAAAAAAGTTCGTTCCACAGAAACACTTTCACTTAGGATGTTGGCAACCTTCACGTGGTCCCTCCCGTAAGTACTCGATGTCTTTCTAGAAAGAATTCGAACTAGAAAGATATATCGGGGAAACCAATGCCAACAATAGAATCATCTGATTCATACGAAATGAAGGAATCCTCAGGTATAGGTCGGAATGTTATTCTACGCATTTTTAAATATAGTTGACTTAATTTCCTTAAAAAACAAGCCGCGCGTGCGTGGTCCCCCTCTGTATGTGACTCTATGTGGCGAGTGTAAAATGCAATAAATTTGGGCAATTTGGGGCATTTTTGACCCCCCTTTGACCCCCTGGGGGCGCGAACCAGAATTTTTCTGAGGTCAAGGATGCTCATTTTATATCCAGAACAATTGCCTCTACACTTTGGCCAAGTTTCAGAAAAATTGAATGGATGGATCAAACGTTATGGGAGAAAAGGATCATTTTTTGCCATCTTGAGGGCTTTTGACCCCCTGGGGGCGCAATCTAGATTTTTTCCAAGGTCAGCGATACTTATTTTCTATTAGGAACAATTGCCTCCACATTTTGGTCAAGTTTCAGAGAAATTGAATGGATGGATGAAAAGTTATGGGGCAAAAAATGTCATTTTTTGCCATTTCGGGGCCTTTTGACCCCCTGGGGGGCTAACCAGATTTTCTTTTTTAAATCGGAGAATGTCACTTTCTCACCTGACCAAAGTTACAACTTCATGCAAAATTTCAGAGAAATTCAATGGATGGTTGCGGAGAAAAATCCGGACGGACGGACAGACGGAATGCCTCAAACCATAAGTCCCCCCGATTTTATAAATCGGGGGACCAAAAACCCCTGAAGATCAAACATTTAGGCCTCAAGTCGTGCTTCTCAACTGCGCCATAAAGTGGCCTGTAGTATAGCATGCCATGATTTCACCCCAAAAATTAAATTATATAAAATATAGGCATATATAAAAGGTCACATGATGCTATGTGCAAAAAAAAACACAAAAACAACATAGGTTCCTCGTTCAATTTTGGACAAAGCCAAGTCTCTCTGTTCATAATATTCAGATGCACTGAAAGGGATCGGTTAGAAACGAAAGCTGGGAATTACACGCAATATGATGCAATACATTCCGATAAAAGCAAGGCATAAAATCGATAAGATTACAATTCAAGATCCGCGTAGTCACGCGGTAGGGGCAGATTTCATAAAGACAACAAAGATGCGAAATGCAGGAACGGAACAGACGTGTCCGTCATCCTCGTTCATCCATAAACCTCAGATCACACACACTTAAGATCAATCGAGTAAATGGGCGCGGGACTCTAGCGTTACTAAGCACACAGGGTTTATAGCTGAGCGAGTACATGAAAGTCACTTGTTCAGGCCTCTCGCTCTATTTCTCGTACGTAGTTTAGTTCGCCATTAATCTGTGATGGCTTGCCATAGATTGAAAACAAGTCGGCATATTAAACAGGTACGACATATTTGGAACATCTTAACTTGGTTTCGACGATCCAGGCAGTGGCTCCATAAGCATCCATAAACAATTATTGGTGTTTCTTGAGATAACAATTCTCAGTAAGTACAGTAAATTAGTAATGCATAGTAAATATAGTATGATAAAATTATTAGATTATAGATATCCTATATTATAGTATAGTAAATACGATTCCAATGCCATCTTATATTAGGGGTGGGACGTAATGGGTGAAAATTTCAGATTCATGCGAGTAGTATTTTTTTGTGTTCATTTATACATAAATAACACTAAACAATCAAACATTTTGAAAATTTTGCAAAATTCAGAAGGTGCAGGCCAATAGTTTTTGGCTATTTTACATTCATGAAAACCCTTTCAGGCTGTGAAAGGGTTTTCATGAATGTAAAATAGCCAAAAACTATTGGCTTGCACCTTCTGAATTTTCCCAAATTTTCGAAATGTTTGATTGTTTAGTGTTATTTATGTATAAATGAACACAAAAAATACTACTCGCATGAATCTGAAATTTTCACCCATTACGTCCCACCACTACTTATATGTACCTATATTTTATTGTATTGCATTTATAACCTGAATATAGAGATACACACCCGTAACTATATATATTCTCGAAATATATTATGCTTGGTACTTGGAAGCTAAACAATATCATTTGATCAAAGGAGTGGTGGTACTACTATAACTACTACTACTACTATTACTACAACCACAATAGCAACAATGTCAAGGAGGATACGAAGACCGACGAGGTAGAGCACTAACCAGACCTCCACTGGAAGGGTACAGAGAGTACTGGGACATTTGAGTGGGTATGTTCTTACCATCCAAATCTCAGGAAAGACCAATGGTCGCTGCCAGCGAGAGATCAATGGTATGCAGCTCTTTAAGCCGTCCTCTAAGGTAATCAAATCCTGCCCTCTGCACCCATCGTTTCTAATCCTCTCATGGTATCATCCAACCGACAATCTCATTAACCTTTATCTTTGAATGGCTTGCTTGGCGACTGGTGATTCATTAGTATTAAGAAATTCCGGGTAGATACAGTGAGCAAAAGGTAGACATTGGTTTTTGAAATCGGTCATTGTTTTCCGAACAGCTTAATAAATGATTAACTCTGGCTATTGTGCAGCCATTCTCCTTTCCCTGTCTCTTTATTTTTTCTTTTTACCTCATCCAATACTTTTTTTCTTTTTTACCTCATCCAATACTTTTTTTCTTTTTACCTCATCCAATACTTTTTTTCTTTTTTACCTCATCCAATACTTTTTCTTTTTTACCTCATCCAATACTTTTTTTCTTTTTTACCTCATCCAATACTTTTTTCTTTTTACCTCATCCAATACTTTTTTCTTTTTTACCTCATCCAATACTTTTTTCTTTTTTACCTCATCCAATACTTTTTTCTTTTTTACCTCATCCAATACTTTTTTCTTTTTTACCTCATCCAATACTTTTTCTTTTTACCTCATCCAATACTTTTTTTTTTTTACCTCATCCAATACTTTTTTCTTTTTTACCTCATCCAATACTTTTTTCTTTTTTACCTCATCCAATACTTTTTTCTTTTTTACCTCATCCAATACTTTTTTCTTTTTTACCTCATCCAATACTTTTTTCTTTTTTACCTCATCCAATACTTTTTTCTTTTTTACCTCATCCAATACTTTTTTCTTTTTTACCTCATCCAATACTTTTTTCTTTTTTACCTCATCCAATACTTTTTTCTTTTTTTACCTCATCCAATACTTTTTTCTTTTTTTACCTCATCCAATACTTTTTTCTTTTTTTACCTCATCCAATACTTTTTTCTTTTTTTACCTCATCCAATACTTTTTTTACCTCATCCAATACTTTTTTCTTTTTTACCTCATCCAATACTTTTTTCTTTTTTTACCTCATCCAATACTTTTTTTCTTTTTTACCTCATCCAATACTTTTTTTCTTTTTTACCTCATCCAATACTTTTTTCTTTTTACCTCATCCAATACTTTTTTCTTTTTTTACCTCATCCAATACTTTTTTCTTTTTTTACCTCATCCAATACTTTTTTCTTTTTTTACCTCATCCAATACTTTTTTCTTTTTTTACCTCATCCAATACTTTTTTCTTTTTTTACCTCATCCAATACTTTTTTTACCTCATCCAATACTTTTTTCTTTTTTACCTCATCCAATACTTTTTTCTTTTTTTACCTCATCCAATACTTTTTTTCTTTTTTACCTCATCCAATACTTTTTTTCTTTTTTACCTCATCCAATACTTTTTTCTTTTTTACCTCATCCAATACTTTTTTCTTTTTTACCTCATCCAATACTTTTTTCTTTTTTACCTCATCCAATACTTTTTCTTTTTATCTCATCCAATACTTTTTCTTTTTATCTCATCCAATACTTTTTTCTTTTTTACCTCATCCAATACTTTTTTCTTTTTACCTCATCCAATACTTTTTCTTTTTACCTCATCCAATACTTTTTCTTTTTACCTCATCCAATACTTTTATTTTAACCTCATCCAATACTTTCTTTTTACCTCATCCACCCCATCCAATACTTTTTCTTTTTACCTCATCTAATACTTTTTTTTTACCTCATCCAATACTTTTTTCTTTTTTACCTCATCCAATACTTTTTTCTTTTTTACCTCATCCAATACTTTTTTCTTTTTTACCTCATCCAATACTTTTTTCTTTTTTACCTCATCCAATACTTTTTTCTTTTTTACCTCATCCAATACTTTTTCTTTTTACCTCATCCAATACTTTTTTCTTTTTTACCTCATCCAATACTTTTTTCTTTTTTATCTCATCCAATACTTTTTTCTTTTTTATCTCATCCAATACTTTTCTTTTTTACCTCATCCAATACTTTTTTCTTTTTTATCTCATCCAATACTTTTTCCTTTTTTATCTCATCCAATACTTTTTCTTTTTACCTCATCCAATACTTTTTCTTTTTACCTCATCCAATACTTTTTCTTTTTACCTCATCCAATACTTTTTCTTTTTACCTCATCCAATACTTTTTTCTTTTTTATCTCATCCAATACTTTTTTTTTTTATCTCATCCAATACTTTTTTTTTTATCTCATCCAATACTTTTTTTTTTATTTCACCCAATACTTGTCACTTAACATAGAATCAGTTTGCTACAAGTTGGTTGAATCTTGTTTGCCATCTTTAGAGCAGAGAGCAACACACTCATTTGTAAATTGCGAGTGGGCGTAAAACGAAGTGACAATGTCGATCGGTGGTAGGAGGGGGGGGGGGCATTTGCGGTACGACACGATAATCAATCAGGGAGCCTGACAAAGGAGAAGATAAAGTTAGATCCATTAAAAGCAGATAGTATTGATTGACAGGTAAATCTGCAAGTCAACATGATGCAACCCTTTCGCGTCTTATATTTATCAGAAGATAGACGCATACACCATCTGAAAATAAAGATTCGGGGGGGGGGGGGGATTAATTCTTAAAAAATGTACTTTTTCTAATTTTTAACAAGCTATACCTATCCGACGTTGCCCGGGACTTTACTTTCAATTTTGTTTCAATTTTTTTTATTTTTAAATTATGCCGTCTATTTTTACCAAATTATTGTTTTAAAAATAGGATTTTGAAAGTTAAATTTAATTATTACGTTATCGTTTGGTTATAAAGTTATTATATTACATTAATTAGCGAAGGGTTACCACACACAACTTAATGGCTCCAATTTAAAAGGAAAAAAGAAAAGAAAAAAGAAAAAAAAAAGGATTTACTCCTTTCCAGGAGTTAGGCACAAGGCCAGTTTTTATCTTACTCCCACAAGTAAGATGTGACCCAAGGTCGGGTCGCGAAAGTGGGGTTTAAGAATTGCCTGGGCAGCCCCGTCGGCATTCCCCGGTAGGGGCGCCTCAGGCAGTAAGCAATAAACTTACTCCTGCCCAAAGAGGGGAGGCGAAGCCTGGGAGGGTGGACCTCCTAGAACTGCACAGGACAGACCCATAGACCGGCGTAAATCAAGCCCTGAAAGCCAAGACAATACCAGTCTATGGGGGTGCAGTATCCATCGGAACAGATACTACACTTTGATCTTAGCCAAAAGGATTTGAGTAACATACCAACGAAGACGGAAAGACATACGAGATTAAAAAAAAAAAAACGAGGAGAACATGCAAGTATCAAAACAGAAAACGAGCGAAGCAGAAAGCGAGAGGAGAAAGAGAAAAAAAGGAAAAAGGACCATCGAGAAAAGAAAAGAAAGAGAAATAAAAAAAAAAGGAAGAAGGACCATTGAGAAAAGAAAAGAAAGAGAAATAAAAAAAAGGAAGAAGGACCATTGAGAAAAGAAAAGAAAGAGAAATAAAAAAAAAAAAGGAAGAAGGACCATTGAGAAAAGAAAAGAAAGAGAAATAAAAAAAAAAGGAAGAAGGACCATTCGAGAAAAGAAAAAAGATTTGAGTACCTTTTTAATGTACATATATCTTAGGTTTCATTTTACTCCAATCGAAGTTCTCAGAAATCAAGGGGCCCCTTCCTGGGACTAACACTTGATATCTATATGAGATACACAGCTATTCAATGAAAGTTTTCCTTTACCTGTAAAACGTTGAGTTAGTAAAAAAGTTGAAAACATTGATTTTCCTCTCCACAATTGACCAGTTAACTATGTTATAGTATATCTTTCTTGTGGTCTCTTGGTCTTACCGGATTCTATACGAGAATTCATCTAGTCTGGTGGAGTATCCAGCTAAGTGCTGTTACTTGAGGTAACATCACTAGGAGAAGGTGCACCATTCCTCGTATGAGCAAGTGTATAGCCGTGACGAGAGGATTTTATTTGGGCTTCGAATACTATGTTATTTTGAATATTTGGTCAGGGTTTACTTGTAGGGTGAAGTATCCTCATGTCAGGTTGTCCTGACAAACCCTTGTACAGAGAGACCGGTAGTAGGTAATTCAAAATGTGCACAGACAAACGAGTATAGATATGGAAAGTCATTCCTTTTAATTGGCAGTTTTTTTGTTAGGGTTATTATAGTTAGGGTTAGGGTTAGGGTTAGGGTTATGGTTAGGGTTTTTTGTCCTTATGATGAGCCGTGTTCTGCCTGATTATAGTGTAAACTATGCCGGGGGGGAGGGGGGGGAATAAGATACCACTGATTCATCTGATACATTCTGACACCAATCATTTGCCGAACAACAACAACATATCCTCATTCACAAGTCTATGTCCATCATAGTTTTCTTTCAATCACAATTATGTTTGTTACAAGTAAATTACCGGCCCATTCGGCATAATGGTTGTGTTCGCTAATGGGCCGGAAGGAAACTAGGGTTCAATCCTCGGTCGATTCATGCCAAAGACTCCAAAAATTTATACTTGATGCCCACTTGCTTAACCACTAAGCATTATAAGGTGAGGATCAAGGGTAAGTGGAGCATTCATGGGAAAGGAGTGACGCCCTCCCCTACATCTCTGTAGTAGCTAATGAAAAAGGAGCCTTCTAGTCTCCCTTGACTATGGTCGACTACTTATTTAAAAAAAATTTTTTTTTTTAAGTGAATTGCTCCAATTAGATCATCTATCTATATATCCTATATACTACTAAAACTCTATGGATCTTATCTAGTTTGTCCCCATGCACACTAAATGACAATCATTTTTTGACACTATCCATTAAAATAGAGGCGGGGATAATCGTGCACAGTGGATGATGTCACTAAAACATGACGTCATCTATTAAAACAGAGAGAGGGGATATTTTTTATAATGTTTTATCTAGATGACATGGGTTGTAAACTAGATGAACTGTCTAGACCCCTAAGATCTAGTGTGATATATATATATATATATATATATATATATATATATATACTTTATTTACTTTGCTTCTAAAATCGTCCGATAAATTCGGCACGAAATTGTAAGTTGCACGTTTATTTATTTTTTTCTTCATTCTCATTTTTTTTTTTATTCACTATTATTATACTTCTCCAACGTGTGCGTTTATGATTTTCTGTTGACTGATTACATATATATATATATATATATATATATATATTAGAGTATCGTGTCTACGTTTGCTTCATGGTTAGATGTATATTAATATGTATATATGTATGTAGGTGTAACCAGTCAACAGAACTGTGTAAGCGCACAAGTTAGAGGAGAGGTATTTTAATATTGAATAACAATAATGTGTACCGGAAACAAAACAGACAACAAGCCCCTTCATATATAACCTTGAGAGGCGATCCTTGGTGGCCTGTTTGTGAGATAATATAAAGAAATAATATTAATGTTAGTTCGACATTTCCAAGATCTCTGTTAACACCTCATAAAATGCTTGAAGAAGGGAATGGTTCCCGAAAATTTCCTTCAGACTATTCCCAAAATACAAAAACAAAATTGGGATTTACTTTACTTGCTTTTTAAAATCGTCCAATTAATTCGGCACGAAATTGTACTTTGCACGTTTATTCATTTTTGTTATCATTCTCAGTTTTCATTCGCTATTATTATACTTCTCCAACTTGTGTGCTTATTATTTTCTGTTGACTGATTACATACACTATATATATATATATATATATATATATATATATATAATGTGTGTATACAGATTTTTGGTTTTTCATTTTTCTTTTTCTATTTTATTTTGTTTTCTTTTATTTAATTCTCTAATCTCCTTTCAAAGTGTTTTTAATTTCTGATCTTTATAAGAAATTTTGAAAAAGAAATATCTTCGATAAATTTTTCTAATTAAAAATTTAATACGTATCATTGGTTCTTCACCCCTCTGATAAGAAATTTAATTTTTAATTTTAATTTTAGCGGAAATTTGAAAATGAAAAACCTTTGGAAACTTTTGCGTCATATTTTTTATATGTACCGGTGATTTGTTTATAAGTATCATTGTGTTTTTTTTCCCTCTCCTATGCTACCAACATATCCACCTGTGATTCTTTCTGTCAGCGGATGTTTCTCTAGAACTAAGTTTTTTTAAATTTTCTTTAAGACGTGTTGCTATAGGCGCTGATGAAGACGTTTTGGACCAACTTTATAACTTTATGAAAGTATTTCCAAATTGTTTTGGAAACGATCGTACACCATAATGGACTTGATGTTCTAATTCTTAGAACAGTAAAAGTAATGCTTTGATTCATTAATGTTTTTGTTTGAACACTAACTCCTCCTAGAATTTTGAAGATAGATCTCTATAAGCATATATATATATATATATATATATATATATATTCTGAAAGCAGAATTCATTGATCACTTAATTGTTTTTACACACAAACACAAGAGGTAAACAAAAAAGAACGAAAAACCGAATTTTAAAAAAAAATAGATCTAGTCATATTTATTTATTTTTTTTTTTTATGGAAGTCGCTCCAGACAAGGCATGAAGCCACTTGATGTAAGGAGCTAAAAAGAACAAAAGGTGACCAAGTTGCATAATAACAAAAAGGGAGATGAAGATAGAATCACTTCAACACAAAGTCGTCTTTTAACTGACGGTGATAAGTTTAGGAGTAAAATAATCAAACCTAAAGCCGAAGAATACTTAACTACCTTCATTATTATTTAAAAAAATTTTTTTTTTTTTAACATAGTTCACCCCAAACAAGGCCGACCGCCACTGTAGACGTAAGGGGCTATTGAGAAAAAGGGTGAGAGTTTTTTATTTTATGGGGGGGGGGGGGGTCAACCTAAATTGGGAGCTGTGCAGCGAGATGTCTGTTTACATTATCTGTCAGTTGTCAGACAAACCAAGTCTGAAAGAGACCCCACCACCAGCGTTCAATCACCTGGACTCCAAACAGCCTTAATGAGGCCAATAGGAAAGGAAGGGCTTACAAGGCTGGCTGACAAAAAAAGTCTATCCCTAAAACTTTACGATCCCAAGTAATATTCAACACATGTCACAAATTCTTAATCTGTGAAGATATGAAAAAGGTGGACTGACCGATACGTGTGGAACAGCACATCGGACATAACTGGTATGGTGGTGACACAACCGACGCCATGGTGTCGCAAAGTCACCTCACCAAAATTTGTCCGTTTGTGGTGAGGAGATGACAGCATGTCTCAGCGCAAACCTGGCCAAAATAGGAACAGCAGACAATCAAATGTTGTCTCTTCGATAACTACACCAAAAAAAAAGGGGGTGAAAAAAGGGATTTGGCGGTCAGCACAAAAAGGCCCAAAAGAGAGTGTGTGCTTTGAATCACTCCTTTTATATCCATGAACACGTACCATGTGGCTAAATCAACCAATGGTTGAACATCCCATGGTCACGTGACTCGATCTGGGACTCTACATATTAAAAATAAAAGCGATCCCCTAACAGAATAAATTTTAAAAAACTGTACCAATAACATTTTAATATATATATATATATATATATATATATATGGGAAATGAAAAAGGAAAAATCATTTTCACTCTCTGCCACTGACTGACTTCTCTCAGCCCGGACCTTGGTCCAGCACTCTCAGTAGCCACTAGCTACGGCTACTACTTTTTCTCATCAACCCATCATGTCAACCCAATATTTCGATGTACTTGCATGACATTTTTCTTTAAATTATCATCCTGAGGAAGTCTTACAATAAAGACGAAACGTTGATGAATATATAAAAAATATCTCTTGGTTTTTCCTTTTTCATTACGTCGGATTACTCTCATCCTTCCTTTCTCATATATATATATATATATATATATACGAGTCAAATTTTGAAAAACCAAGACATGATGCAAATTTAAATGATAAATCATTTTTTTTTTTTTTTTTTTTTTTTGCAAGTTTCTGTTGTAAAACAATTTTGTCAGGCGAGACTGTCTTATAGTTTTGTTTTTTTTACAACGAAAGCTAGTAGTGAAGTAGATACGACCAATGAATTGCCGACTGCCCCAGGTGATAATAAGAACCAGTCAGTCAAAACACCACTAACTTTTGTGCTGCGTCTTCGGTGGAAAAGGAACAGTAGCTATCCGAAACAAGCAGTTGTTGACAGACATCCGGGACAACAAAGTGAGCCGCATCCGGTTATGCAAATCATTCGTTTTGCTGACTAATCAACGACATTTTGAGCGCAATATACGCAGGCTTATATTAACCCTATTCACCGAGTAAGTTCGGCGGGTGAATCGTCTGCTGATCAATTCTAGGTCAATCTTCGGCTTTCTGTACGTCACGGTTGCTGTACGGTGGGAGTCGGAGTATAAGCGGTTAGGGGTTATTCCGATCTGGTTTTATTTACGACATTTTTTCCCCCCTCTTTGTGATTCCCTTTTTTTATCTTTCTGATGACGAAGAAGAGGACATTATTGGCCTAACAGATGCTGTCGCAGCTTATGAAAGCTATAATACAGTGTTTAAATCCTATCAAATCTAATTCTATAGAATCATTTGGTAAAATTGCAGTATAGTTAACAGTAAAGAAAAACAAATAATTTATAGCAAATGAAGTAGGGATGGCACAGTGGCTTAGTTGTTATCGACGCGGACTGAGAACCTGGGTGTGCCAGGTTCAAATCCAAGTCATTCCACTGAAAACGCTTCCATCAAACCCACATGACACTTGTCTAATCTCCTGGAGGCGGGATAAATAGAAATCACACTAACAATTGTCCACGGGGCCTTGATAAAGTGGTGGTTTCTGTTTTAATTTTTTTTAAAAAAAGAAAAAAGAAAAAAAAGTAGAATTAAATTCTCTTTCGACCTGTAAGTTTTTAATCTAAGGTTTTTAAAAAAAAAATTTTTATTTTAGAATTATATTTCTATGATCGTGTGTCTTGAAACATGAAAAACATGGCAACCAAAATATTAGCTTTACCTCAATAAACTTAAACAATTAAGTGAGGTTTTACGAGAGTTTGTGGTTGGAGGCGGGGAGGGCTTGCTACTCGGACTTAGGGTTAGTGTAAGTCATTTTTTTTTTAACTATCTTTTTAGCATGAATTTAACAAAAGTAAAGCCTCACGTCGTTAGCCATTTTGTTTTTTTTTGTGTGACACTAAGACTCACGAACATCGACAACAAATTCTGAAATAAAACAACTTACAGTTTCAGCATGTTAAAAGTATACCAGTCGGTAGGTAATTAAATTCTACTGTGTTTGGTTTAAGTTATTAGTTGTTGTTTTTTATGATTTCTTCTGTCCAAAGCACGTAAAACAGACGTTAAACTGATGATGATGATGATTATTCTCGACTGTTAACTATACTGCAATTTTACCAATAGTTCTTTTATCTCAGCATTAAATGACCTAAAAAGTGCCGATCTTCCGTAAAACAGACAAACCAACCAACCAAAAGTCTGAATTCTAAATCTGGTTCAAAAGGAGACGCCAAGCAGCAGCAGCAGCAGCAGATCGAATGAACAATATCATCATCATCATCATCATCATCATCATCATCATCCTCCTCATCATCCTCATCATCATCATCATCAACTGCGCACAACGATGATAAAAATATTCTCAAACGGCAGCTGATCGATATATAATGATGAACAGATTTCTAAATGTGGATGAAGGGTGAACAGAGAAGCTGGTCGATGGATAATAATTAATGTTTATGCAAACAAAATGAACAATAAGAAATCTTTTCTGTTTGTAAATCGGAAAAGATTCCAGGATCCATTTTGAAATCGAGTAATCAATAACACTGATACAGGACTCCCCCTCCCCCCCCCCCTCATACATTCGATAACGAGTCATTCAAGAGACGGGTGGAATCAAAGAGAATTAAACTACACTTGGAATCCCACACACACACAGTTAATATAATTATTTACGAAAGTGGCGTGGTTTGAGGTGCAGACTCTGGGCTTGGCATACCGGGTTAGAGTTCTGTTGGGGTTACTCTGCATAACTTTCACTAATACCCTTGGAAAAGGTATGAACCCATATATCCTTCCATGGGTTCAATAATAGGGGAGACGAGACGGTGCTTCTGCTGTTTCGGCCCGACATTAAAATATTTAAAGGAATGTATAAACTTTGTTATGGACTTACGTTTTAGCTGAAAATAAGATTGCACAGAAAAAGATTAACGCAAATTCATCCGGTATTTATTAAATTATAAGAAAAAGAAAACAAAAACGATCTTACGTACTGTTAGACATTTTCAGGGAGATAACTCAAATTTTGTTTACTGGTTTAACAAAAATGGCTACCGAAAGATAAAATCGTTTTTTTAAAATTTTTGATTTAATAAATACTGGATAAATTTGCGTAATTTTTGGTGTACAGTCTTCTTTTCAGCTACCACGTAAGTACATAACAAAGTTTATACATTTCTTGAGCTATTTTTTTTTTTTTTTTTTAAGAGAGGCCTAATATGTCGGGGCGAAACAGTAGAAGCACCGACGAGACTCTCAAGCCTTGGTTGTGCAACTAGACTAGAAGGAAAACCACGAGTCTCAAGTGGAACAAATCGATCTCATCAGCTTAAAACTGGCCCCAGTTTGATCATACATTAATATGAACAAACATCTTGCTACCCAACTCCCCACACAGGGTGCCCCTATAAATCTGGCCCCTATCACAGTAGTAGCAATATGCCTTGTTTGGGGTGAACAAAATTTTGTATCTGTATGTGTTGATGTGTATGTGTGTGTGTGTGTATGTGTTGATGTGTATGTGTGTGTGTGTATGTGTTGATGTGTATGTGTATGTGTTGATGTGTATGTGTGTGTGTGTAAACAGTTATATAATGTTTCTAGTTATCAAAAAGTAATATTAAACGTTCACCATAACATTTGAGGAAAATAAGTTAACACGAAACTAGAATAAGTTTCCATTAGGAGATCAACACAAGTAATCGTATTGTTTGAGTTGGTAGGTAAACACGTCGTCGTGAAACAGCTGTTTACATAAATTGTCTCATTTATGTGAATAGATTTGCCCAGCGTGCATTTGCCTGACATCAGACAACACATGTACAGACAATTTTGACTTTAAAACGAACAGAATAAAACATTATCATTGATTTTTTTCTTTTGCATTTTATATATTTTTTTATTTAAAAAATTTTTTTTACTTCTACAAAAATAAAATAAAATACAATTGCACAGATTTTGATTGAACTGAAATACACAAATGCGTATCTTAAGACTTATGGAGTTTCCCATAATCATTGTAATCAAAAGTATCCGAGACTTAAAAATACTCCACTTCCTGGCTTTCTTCGGGCAAAGATCAAAGTGTTATGTCAATGAGATGACGGATTGCATCGATCCCAGGCAGATGGTACTGCTGGAAGTTGCATACATGAGAGACAATGTAAACCCGCCAAAGAGAAACGAATGGTGTTTCTCGCAATCGTGGCCATAGCTAGAATGGTAGTATGGATCATGTGTCTGAAGGGATTGTATAGGGTTTAATCTTTTTCTGCTCTGAGGGGATTGTATAGGGTTTAATTTTCTTTCTGATCTGAGGGGATTGTACAGGGTTTAATCCTTTTCTGATCTGAGGGGATTGTATAGGGTTTAATTTTCTTTCTGATCTGAGGGGATTGTATAGGGTGTAATCTTCTTTCTGATCTGAGGGGATTGTATAGGGTTTAATCTTCTTTCTGATCTGAGGGGATTGTATAGGGTTTAATCCTTTTCTGATCTGAGGGGATTGTATAGGGTTTAATCTTCTTTCTGATCTGAGGGGATTGTATAGGGTTTAATCCTTTTCTGATCTGAGGGGATTGTATAGGGTTTAATCTTTTTCTGATCTGAGGGGATTGTATAGGGTGTAATCTTCTTCTGATCTGAGGGGATTGTATAGGGTTTAATCTTCTTTCTGATCTGAGGGGATTGTATAGGGTTTAATCTTCTTTCTGATCTGAGGGGATTGTATAGGGTTTAATCTTCTTTCTGATCTGAGGGGATTGTATAGGGTTTAATCTTCTTTTTGATCTGAGGGGATTGTATAGGGTTTAATCTTCTTTCTGATCTGAGGGGATTGTATAGGGTTTAATCTTCTTTCTGATCTGAGGGGATTGTATAGGGTTTAATCCTTTTCTGATCTGAGGGGATTGTATAGGGTTTAATCTTCTTTTTCATCTGAGGGGATTGTATAGGGTTTTTTTTTTAATTTGTTTAATATTTTGACAAGAATTGTGAGATAAAAATACACTTCTGACGATCGGATCTACCGTGAAACTGCAGTAAATTAATATCCCTTTCAATATATATATATATATATATATATATATATATATATATATGGCTGCCATAACTCTGAGTATGTGTGTGTCCGCCTGATCTTTGTGTCTTATGTTCACCCAAACCGCTGGACAGAATTGCTTGAAAATTGGCATGTGGACTACTGACCTCTCAGTGAAGGTCATAAGCTATATAAGAAATATATCACTTCAACGCTTCCCCCCCGCTGAAAACTGTTTTCCCTTTGATTCAAATGAAATTTTATGTCTATTCCCAAAATTTCAGCAAATTTTGATAATATTAAGATGGTTCCCAGGAGCACACCCCCTCCACTGAAAACTGGTTTCCCTTTCATTTAAATGAAATTTGTATACATATATATACATATAGTCAAGGAGAACACCTCTCTGTCTGTGCATGTCTGTCCCTAAAAACGAAGACATACTAGGAAGTGTGCTTTCAATATAATTGTATTCACATACACAATTTGCATGTGAACATAACGGAAGTATTTTTGCGTCTTTGGCTGCCCCTTAAAGAAGCTAATGACAATTTTCAAACATGTTACACAATGAAATTAATCCATTTATTAGCGTTAGTTTAAGAGTATTAATATATATCTGAATAGCTCGGTGAGTAAGATACCTAGCTGACAGCATCAAGGTTGCTGTTAAAGTAAACTCGCCCTACCATGATGTTGCATATGATGCTATCCCACACTCTAACCTGGGCAACACTGGGTAGACCTGCTAGTATATATATATATATATATGGCTGCAATTTTCTGAACATGTAAGCAATACTAATAGATACCATTTTGTTGACATTTTTATACATTTTGTCTAGAAAAATCTCTTATTTCTCTTAGAATGATTATGTGTCTCCTTCCGTTTATTTAGATGGAAAAAAAAAAAATCAAGAAATTAGAAATGAAAGATTTGCAACTGAGAAATGGTGTTTCCCGAATTCTTTTGTTAATTACCTTCTTGGGCCGCTAATTCCAGACCGTCTTGATCAAATTCGAGTTCGGCTTCTTCAGTCACAGAGTCATAGTCCCCAAAAGAACCTTCACTGTAGTCCTCAAAGCTTCCTACAAGAAAAGAAGGGGAAAACAAATCTTTAAAATTCTAGAAAAAGATTTAACTACTTTCAAAGATTTAAACAATTTTTAGAACAAATATTTATTAATAAACAGCATTCGTCGTCTGTGTGTCTGTCTAAAACATCACAACTAGAATATTTCGACCTAAAAAACTTAATCATTAAGAATTTTGGTATGCAGCTGTTAGGCATAAGGTTGGGTAATGTGGGTTATATTTAGTTTAATGCAGTTTTCGATTTGATTTGTCAAATCATCTTCAGGTGGTGTTAGTCTTGGTGTCTTTACAAATATGTCATTACTGACAAGACTAACACTTCTTGAAGATGCTTTGACAAATCAAATTATTCATGAAAAAGGAAAGAAAAATAGAACAAGAAACCCACAGAAATTACATGTACACCAATTCGACCGAAATACTAAATTGACTATTCAGAAAATGAAAAAAAAGTCTTATCAATCAAAAACACTCCATCTTATTTATATATATATATATACAGGGTGATTGATAAGTCACTTAGCTATTTATTTTTTAAATTCTAAAGTTAAAAAATACGGTAATACAAAACAAAGTTTATTCAACAAATTCATTTATGGGAGTTTAAAATTACAGCAAATTTTCAAAATTTCCACCTTCGTTCTGCAAGCATAGCTCCATTCTTTTTTGCAAGGAATTTACGACTCTTTGTAGCATATTTGATTGATTAATTTTAACAAACTCGGCAGTGATTTTTGATTTGAGGTCGTCATTGCCTTTCAACAAGTGTGGGAGATTCATCAAATTTGGCCATATGAATAACAATAAAATTTCGCTCTTCAATTGTAAGTGACATACTGCCTGAAAATATATAGACGATAAGGCCTTAAGGAAAATTTTAGCAATTTTCTTTTTTTTTTCCACCCGCCCGATTCATTGATTAAAAAAATGTTTCCTCTGAAATTTATCCTACGATTTTGTTGTACGCAAAATTTACTTATATATATATATATATATATATATATATATATATATATATACCAGCAGGACGACACAGCGTTGCTCGGGTCCTAATTTCCGTACATTATGTAGATTACAGAAAAAAAATAATAGTAACACTAAACAATCTGCTTAAATATTGTTATTTGAAATGTTTAAGTTCATTTTGGGACAAAAGCAGAGTTAAAATACTGATGCTCCGGGTTAGGTTTGAACTCTCAACCTCTGTCTGTAAGTATGGCGAGTTAACTGATTGAGCCACCTCGACAATTAGGAAAAATTGATGCTATTAACTACATAAACCAAAGAGAAAAGGCGGCTTTTTTATTTCCTTTATCTCTCTTTACTTCCTCTCCCCATTCTTTTTCTCTCTTTACTTCCTCTCCCCATTCTTTTTCTCTCTTTACTTCCTCTCCCCATTCTTTTTCTCTCTTTACTTCCTCTCCCCATTCTTTTTCTCTCTTTACTTCCTCTCCCCATTCTTTTTCTCTCTTTACTTCCTCTCCCCATTCTTTTTCTCTCTTTACTTCCTCTCCCCATTCTTTTTCTCTCTTTACTTCCTCTCCCCATTCTTTTCTCTCTTTACTTTCCCTGCCCCACTTTTTCTCTCTTTACAGTCGACGGTGAATATTGAAAAAAAAAATTGTCTCTTATTAAATCTGTCCCAGTGTTAGAACTTCTATTTATTTTATCTAGTCTTTTTTATGACTAAACAGAAATATCGATCAGGATGAAATATTAAAATCAATCGGAAATTTTATTTATTTTGAAACACTGATCAATATTTGCTTTACATGACAGATTTTATCATGTGCTTTGTAGTAAAAAAAAAAGGAATTAATTACAAAGATACTAGAGGGGAAACTGGCTCTATTTTCTATAATATACATACTAGCGGGACTCATGGAAATTCAACAGTTATATCCTTCATCCTTTTTATATTACTGCCGTGCTTAAAAATATTTTCATTCTATGGAAATCCGGTGCGAACACAGACCTCACAATATTATTGTACCATTTTTCTTTTCAAATTGAAACATACTTATCTAACTACTCTGGCTAATGTAGTTTCAGAATATATCTGGTTATGGGGAGGGGGGGGGTCTATCTCCAAAACCCTTGTAGGAGTTTATGACATATTTCCATCCTATGGACGTCCTGTGCAACTGCAGATCCTACAATATTATTGTACCATTTTTGGACAGAACAGATACTGCACTTTGACCCAAGCCCGAAGCCTAAGAAAGTGTATTTTAGTTTAAGTCTCACGTTCGACACAACATCGACATCAGATAAAATTTTTAAATTACTTTTATTTTGCATTGCATCTTTGGTGATTTTAGAAAAAATGAGTGGAAAGTGATAACGTACGTACGAACATGAAACTGCCTTAGTATATGATTATATAGATATATTACATACACACACTTTGAATAAAGATCAATGGGCAACATTCTATGATCTGCTAAAATGTAAGGCTGAATATTGAACTCATTGCGCGCAAAACTTATGCGAGTCAAATAATTCTCAGTCGAGTAAATTGTACTAATAAAAACAGAAATAAACGACTTTTTTTTCGAACGTGTTCGTTGTGTGAATAAACAAAATGGAAAGAAAAGGGAAAAACAACCACCGAGCAAACAAGATAACAAAGATACAATGGCTTTATTGTCGACAATGAAAAGATGGCATCGAATCCGGTCACACAAAACTATGCAAATACACACACACAAAATATCTTAACTAAGGTGATGAATAAATTTATATAGAATTATGGACAATGTATACAAGATTTATATATTAAAAAAAAATTGAACAAAAAAAAAAAAAAAATACAAATTATCAATCCTCATCTCAAAAATTCAGAGAAAAACAAAAAGAAAAAATTTTAAATAAAAAAAAAAGGTATTTTTTTTTACTATCCATTCCCAGCGCAGTTTATCCCTTAAAAAAGTTCAAATCCTACTTTTTTTGTGCAAATACATTTAAACAGCCTAAAAAAATATCCGCAAAGGAATTAAAAAAAAAAAATTAAATATTTAAGATTTTAGAGTGGGGGTTCACTTTCCTTTATAAATTTCAGATTTAATCTTCCTCTGAGAACAACTTAACTATTTCAAACATGCCCTCTCTCTCCTACACTGTGTTCTTTCTAAACCAATCACAACATCTTGTATCATCTGGACTAGCCCCTTCGCCATCTAATACATGCACACATACAGTTGTAGAAATGAGGTGATCATTCGTCTCGAAATATCTTAACTCAAATGACATTCGCAATTTGAAAGCAGCAATTTATCGGTTGCTTTTGATCTGTAGGATTCCTTTAAGATCATTGCCGATATTTTGAGAAAAAGAGATACCTTACTCTTCGGAATGGTTTGCAATTTTACCAGCATTTTTATCACCAACGGAATTGCTCACGTGAGCCAAACATGATTGGCCCTTTTGTTACGATGTATCGGAGATTGTTGATCTTTTGACTGAAAACTTTTACAAATAAATTTTTTTTTTTTGAATATCTAAAAAAAACTCAACACAAAGATTTGAGAATATTTATCCCCATTGTTTTGGACTAATTTTTGTTTTCTTCAAACGAAAGTATTCATAAAGTTTATACTAGTTTATACCTGCTCCTCGCGCAGTGTTGGAACAGTACCTGGGTATGTCAATTTCCAGCTTTGCCTAGCTTCTACTGCTTTATATCATAGCTAGCACTAGGGTTGGGACGTAATGGGTGAAAATTTCAGATTCATGCGAGTAGTATTTTGTGTGTTCATTTATACATAAATAACAATAAACAATCAAACATTTTGAAAATTTTGCAAAATTCAGAAGGTGCAGGCCAAAAATAGCCGTTAGGGCTCCACGGGACTCAAAATCCATCATTGTTCAGTGAAAAAATGGTTTCATGCGACATTGCAGGTTCTAAAACATCCTCAAAAGCTATGAATGGATATAGATGGTTAAATCTGATATAGTATTTTAATTTAGGACCATTTTCAGGCTGTGAAAGGGTTTTCATGAATGTAAAATAGCCAAAAACTGTTGGCCTGCACCTTCTGAATTTTGCAAAATGTTCAAAATGTTTGATTGTTTAGTGTTATTTATGTATAAATGAACACAAAAGATACTACTCGCATGAATCTGAAATTTTCACCCATTACGTCCCACCCCTTCTGAATTTTGCAAAATGTTCAAAATGTTTGATTGTTTAGTGTTATTTATTTATAAATGAACACAAAAGATACTACTCGCATGAATCTAAAATTTTCACCCATTACGTCCCACCCCTTCTGAATTTTGCAAAATGTTCAAAATGTTTGATTGTTTAGTGTTATTTATGTATAAATGAACACAAAAAAATACTACTCGCAGGAGTCTGAAATTTTCACACATTACGTCCAACCCCTTCTGAATTTTGCAAAATTTTCAAAATGTTTGATTGTTTAGTGTTATTTATGTATAAATGAACACAAAAAAATACTACTCGCAGGAGTCTGAAATTTTCACCCACCCCTACTAGTACAACATTTTTGTGGAAAAAAGTAGGTGGTTATTGAGATGAGGTCACAAATGGTTATGTTTTTTAAGAAACCGAAATGCATTACAATGTATTTAATTTCGTAATTCAATTTAATCAAATATAGAATTTAATTTTTCGGTGCTTATCGAGATGAGGTCACACATGAAAAACGCAATTCCAAACAAAAATTCTTGTTTACGTAAAAGGGAATAATTAGTATACATAGAAAAAAAAAGGAAAAATTATCGAATATATTTTTGATAAAAAATAAAAATCATTTTATCATATTTTGCTGAACGCTATTGATTTATTACATGTTAATATGATAGACTGAGTTACGTCTCCCTGCTTTCTATGTTTTTAGCTGTAATCCATGGCGGATCCATAATATACGCTAAGACTGATTTTTAGTTTTAGTTAAAATTCCACTCGATAATTTTTGCTAATTTTTGGTGTAGATACCTATTTTTGTCTGAGGCATAAGAATATCAAAGAGTATTTCGGTTAATTTATTTGGAACTGCGATTTTTTTTTATGCGTGACCTCATCTTTATAAGCACCAAAAAGTATGCTACTTAGCATTTGCAAGAGAGTAAGTAACTACGATGAATGTATTTACGATTTTTTTTTTTATTGTCAAAAACATTAGAAATTATATTTTTGACCAAGATTTATTCCCTGCAAACCAATGCGAATACCCTTTACGTCTACTTTTATTTTGCAGATTTAAAAAAAAAAAAAGGTCACTTAGTTTCAAAAGAATATATGAATTTTTTTTATATTATTATGTTATGTTAATTTCTTTAAATTTATAAAATATGTATCAGTTTGTTAAAAATTCTTTAGACTTATGCAAGATTCTAACTCTGGTATTGGCATAAACACTACTGCCTTAATAATGTGTATGCTGCCTATTCCTTTTTTGTCAACCAATCATGTTTCTATTTGCATACAGACAGGCAAACTCTAAAAACACTAACTTTTTGATAGTATATACATAGATTTTTAACAACAACAAAAAAAGACGTACGTTTGTAGCAGTTGGCTACAAGCCGGCGCACAGCCGCCATATTATTTAGATATCAATGACTTCTTAGCTGCCCGCTGATTGGTTCAAGCAATCTACTTCGTTGACTTGACCAATCAGTGGCCTTCTCTTAAGCGAATCTTGGATGGCTAGCATAACTATATAAACACTTGAGCGCCATCCGCTCTCTCTTTTTCTTCTTCGGCACAAGACGCCTCTCTCTCTCTCTTTCCTTGTTTGGCACAGCCAAACACACGTCACCCCTCTCTGAGGACGCAACAGACATCTTCCCGGGGCTTTGGCCCTGAGTTCAACTTCAACAAGAGTACAAAGGTCCAAAATGGCTACTGCCTCATACATGTGCACTTAATATAACACACAAACACATAACTGCTTACATGTGAACTGACTTTCACACTGGTGTACAGACACACATACTTACATACACACATGGAGACGTCCTGACACCATAGCCGGTGTACAAACATTCTATATTATGAGAGACTTCTTGGCCTTTTGGCTAAGATCAAAGTGTAGTATCTGTTCCGATGGATACTTCACCCCATAGACTGGTATTGTCTTGACCTTCGGGGCTTGATTTACGCTTGTCTATGGGTCTGTCCTGTGCAGTTATAGAAGGTCCACCCTCCCAGGCTTCGTCTCCCCTCTTTGGGGAGGAGTAAGTTTATTGCTTACTGCCTGAGGCGCCCCTACCGAGGAATGCCGACGGGGCTGCCCAGGCAATTTTTAAACCCCACTTTCCCGACCCGACCTTGGGTCACATCTTACTTGTGGGAGTAAGATAAAAACTGGCCTTGTGCCTAACTCCTGGAGAGGAGTAAATCAATACTCATAGGGAATTAAAGTAACGAATTTCCTTTACTTCTGTCTTCCTCAATATCTCATTTACGCACTAACATTTCCTCTTCGTCACATCTTCCATCCTGCACGTCTTCCATTTTTGTTGTTTATTTGATGTATCACATTTTTAATTGAACAAAAACTTTAATTATTGATAAATATTATTTTTTTTAGTGATAAGTAATTTATAACTGGTTTCATTCTAATAAAACGTTTACGGATTTTCAGAAGTAATTTTAATTGTTTTTATTACAAATTAAAATAAAAACATTTTTTTTCACCAGTTGAGTTGCCATGCAACGATGGAAATTTAAGCATCCCCTGAACAGACGTGTATTTCAACTAGTATGTTTATATAAAGAAATAATTGGATCGGGTACAGAGAAATTTTAAGCGGAGACGATATTCTTAAAGATTGGGTTTGCAAGAATTCTCTTTAAGAGCTTAACTGGAACGCATGCTACATTTTTTAAGATATCACCTGTTTGTATAAATACATTGGATAAGAAGATTTGATTGAAGCGACTGATAAGAATGAGTTTATAAACACCAAAGAAGAACAGGAAATGAATACAATCTTTCAGAGAAAATGGCGTCTATAAACAGCGATACATTAAACAAAACAATTTAGTTTCATAGTTTTCTACTAAAAGTACATTTCACACAAGAAGCGGTTTTTAGTAGAAAGCAGATCTATTAATAATACAATTCACACAAAATATATTCGGTATCTATATGATACACTTGTGAGGTAAGTTATCGTCTGCAACAATTTACGTTCAAACGTAACTTTTGAAATTAGCTTCTTTTTTTTTTAATTATGTCATAATTTAATTCAATTAATGTAATGACCAAATCATACCGGAAGTAACTCAATTAAACTTCACAAAAAAGGGCCGGTGTGCAACAACCGTTTTAAATATATATATATATATATATATATGAAGCAATCCAACAAAAGATATAAGCGTCAACTAATATCTTATAATTAGTGAAACATCCGGATAAAAAACTGAAGCTCAATATACTGGATATAAAATGAAGTAATAAAATAAGGTGTCAATCAAATTTTATTAGAATTCAAAGTTCATGCAAAGCATCCTTAAGTCCTTAGCTCATGAGTTTTCAAAGATAATTCTTCTCTTCAGAGGACCATTACCGCAGTTATACTACTACAATTTCACGTATTTGGACTGCTGTTTGTATCTTGGAGTAATGTCCTTCCTGATTATGCTTCTCAACTTGTATGACCTGGATGGACTGTATGGATTCAACAAAAAAGTATGTTTTTGGATTGATATGTTTGATGTTATGTATTTTTATGTATTTGTGTATATAATTTTATATATTTTCAAAGCGTAATTTTATTACCTGTAGTAGTATAACTGCGGTAATGGTCCTCTGAAGAGAAGAATTATCTTTGAAAACTCATGAGCTAAGGACTTAAGGATGCTTTGCATGAACTTTGAATTCTAATAAAATTTGATTGACACCTTATTTTATTACTTCATTTTATATTATAATATATATATATATATATATATGTGTGTGTAAAAATAAAAATGGAATAAAGGATAAGTAAATCAACAACTAGCAAAAATAAACTCAAAAACACACATATATATATATATATATATTATATATATATAATAATGGATTGAATGACAGAATAAAATAAGAAATGAATCAGACTTTATTATATATCAAAGTTCAAGAGTAATACTGAGTCCTTAAACCATGGATTTTCAAAGAAAATCTTCTCCTCAGAGGACAATTACTGCAATGACATTACTACGAGTAAAAAAGAAATTCAGCTTTGAAAATATACAAAACATGAAATATATCGGCCAAAAACACACTTATGTTAAAATACCCCAACAAGGTACGGACTGTTCATAACAGATGTTATTCTCACAACGTTTCCAGGTGCAACGTGTCGAACTCGGGAATCTTACGTACGAATAAATGAAAAAAGAAAAAAGGGTAACAAGACGTTATGTGCGGGCCAGGCAAAAGGACACAGGTTTCTCATTCAATCCCGGGCAACGCCTGGTCTCCCTACTAGTACTTTTCTAAAAGTTATGAATTGATATTTTCACTCGGTTAACAAGTTGAGATAGATATTTGTTACACTAGCGTCGTCACGTCGACCATTACAGTGCGTCGTCACCCATTATGAGAAAAACTTGCCAAGTCACTTTGCTGGCCCAGATATGATGTAAGAAGAGTAAGGGGAATTGCTCTCTGTAAGAAAGTTCAATCATCCATTAAATGTCGTGGGTTGACAATAGACATTACACAGAAAAAAAATGTCATGCTTGAGATTTTTTATTTTTTATTTAAAAACTTAAGGAAAAAAAACAATAAAAACTTTCACATTACCTACATGCAGGTGTTATGATTTGAGTAAAATATTTGAGAGAAAGAAAAAGAAAAAATGGCCACAAATAATTGTCATTCAGGTGTGTGTATATATATATATATATATATTATATATATATATATGATAAAAATGGAAATAGTATTCCAAACGTAATGTGAATGAAAGAAGGAGAAACTAAATTATCAGTAAAGTCATCAACGTTTCGTCTTCATCAAGAAAAGACTTCCTCGGGATGGTTTAAGAGAATAAAAAAAATTATAAACACAAATATATTACTTGGAAATAGTCTGTATGTATAGAATGTAAAAAATATTTATGTTCATCTTCTGGACGAAACATGGCCGACTAAAATAAAAATGTGTATTTAGGAAGTCTTTTCTTGATGAAGACGAAACGTTGATGACTTTACTGATAATTTAGTTTCTCCTTCTCACTCACTCACACACACACACACACACACACACAACCAAAATATTAATTAAATATGGTATGCCAGGACAAAAACAATTGCCCCCTAGAGGGGAATTGCAAAATCGATTCCCTCGTATATGAAGCCACCGTCACAAACCAGACTACCGGTAGAGTAGAAAAATACATTGGCATAACGCAGGGAAGCTTGAAACAAAGATTACACACACACAGAAACACCTTCAGATACAAAAACAAGGCAAATACAGCACTCGCAACCCGGATATGGCAACTTAAAGATGAAAAGACACCCTTCACCATCAAATGGAAAGTAATTGAGAGAAAACCATCCTTCTCTCCAGCCATAAATAGATGTCCTCTGTGCGACACTGAAAAATACCATATATTAAAGGCGATCATTGACCCAAATACAGTCTGTTTAAATATTCGAGATTAAATCTTTAAGGGATGCATCCACAGGAGACAAGCACTACTCATAAACTGGACTTACCGATCCACATAAAGGCCTAGCTAAACCCCCCCTCTGCCAAATACATAACCCCATAATTGTCCCATTAAATACCGACTTCCACTCCGGAAAATTTTCCCAACTATCACCCCCTCATAGATATAAATAAAATTAAAAAATAGGAACAAATACCTTAATCAGCCCATATCCACACCACTATTCAAGAGCAATAATTATAACTTTCCCCAAAATATTTCTCGAGTCATTAAAAGGGTAACACCCCCATTTCACATTATTATTACTCCCATAAGTCCCCACCATTTCTCGGTCATAATGCTAATCTCCCATATCTCCCAAACAGATCCAATCTTGCCGACCCAATCCTTACTCTTATCTCTAAACCAGTTGTAATCAGCATACCAATTTTATCACCCCCATAAGCATTCAGTATACCTTAGTTAATAATGTTAAATCCCGAATACAAATCATTTAAAAACCCTGCAGAGTTACTGCCCTTAGACCGCTCAGATGATATCTTTATTTAAATTTCTTTGGGATTGATTTAAAGTCCTTTATCCAGGATTTGAACTTGAATTTAATTAATGTTGTCCCTTTTAACCTTTTTATCTCTTCATAAGTATAATCCTTAAACCCATTTTCTCTCCCTAATTCCTTTAGAAGACACATCATTAAACCCCAAAACAGTAACGGCCAAATATACGATATTCATAATATTGGCTCACGGGATATATATAGAAATATTTTTTAATTATTTTTTTTTATATCTCTTTAAATCTCCTCCGGTTTAAATCTCAACCGTTACTTTTCACCTTCCCCTTTTTATTCAAACTTTATTAAACCTTCCTTACACTAAATTTAAACAAACATACATAACACTAAGCAAATAACGCGTCCAAACGAGAGTGACACGTGACTTCACATTTCCGAAACAGATGACAACAGAGCTGAAGAGAGCCGGAGGGCTAGGTCCTTCTGTGCTTGAAACCGACGGTACGAATGTTGTACTAATTTTTCTGTACCAAAATAAATAAATATATATATAGTTAAATAGCACAGACGACTTGTGCCTGCATATTTTTCGTTGATCCTTTCTAGATGCCTGATTAATGTTCGGATTTCAGGCTGGAACTGGCAGATGAATTTGCCATACTCGTTGGGTACCCTAGTACTTTTGGTTCATTTCGGAATCATCTTACAGCGGTTGGGTATCAAGCAAAGAAAAAACTCTTAAATGTTTACTAATGATTAATACTAAGATTAACGGTTCCCGCAAAAACATTTAAGTGTTTATGTTCTTTGCTTGATACCCAACCCTGAAGATGGTTCTGGAATGAACCGAAAGTACTCTGGTTTCCCAACCAGTACGCCAAGTTTAGTTGCCAATTCGAACAAAAAAAAAACTACTCCTGAAGACGACCAAGAAGGTCGAAAGCGCAAAGAAATGGCCGAATTACAAACAATTGGCGAAATATTATATGGACTGCCGCCTGAAACCTAAAAGATTGCTCGACGACTCGAGAACCTAAAAAAAAAAAAAAAAGTTATGCAAACGCGAAAATTCTGTGCCGTTTAACAAAACATGCTTAAGTAACGTATATATATTTTAGTATTTCGACATTTAATTTTCAAGATGACTGTCAACTTTATTTGAAGACAATATGAGCAAATATTTGAATAATTGTCTGTAAATAAAACGTGTAATTATTACAAGACTTTATTATTGCATAATTTTAAGTAATATAACTTATTATCCAAATAACTTATGACAAAAAAATAGTGGAATTCAATGAAACAGGTCTATAACCGTCAAAATATCTAAATTTATTCATAATATAAATATAAATTCTCGTCAAATGAAAATTCTATTTATAGAAACTAAAAACAAAGTTCTTGTTTTTGTCGAGAACCGAAGATTCTTTAAATGGGAAGAAAATTTGATTTTGCAACAAAATAAAATACAAATAGAAGATTTTAATTGAAGATTTTAATAGAAGATTTTAATAGAAGATTTTAATAGAAGATTTTAATAGAAGATTTTAATTGAAGATTTTAATTGAAGATTTTAATTGAAGATTTTAATTGAAGATTTTAATTGAAGATTTTAATAGAAGATTTTAATAGAAGATTTTAATAGAAGATTTTAATTGAAGATAAACAAAAAGCGTTGATAAATTAATTGCACACGAAACTCGTAAAAAAAAAAAATGTGCACAATAAAATTTTTAAAAATGTTACTCGTTGGGTCACCCATTGCGCTTGAGTTAGATTGTTTGAATCAGGAAAAAGTGAGTTTGCAAAGTCAGTTAAATATAGAAAAATAAAAAAAATAAAATCCCAAATTAGTCTCTTTCTGCTCGCTATATCTCCCCTTCCCTACTTCTCTTTACAGGTTAACAAATATTACTACTTCTCGGAATATTCCCTATTGTTTATAATGGACTATTCCAATTATTTTATTCTTCCCTTTCTTTATTACTTTCAACTGTTAATAAACAGAGAGAGAGAGAGAGTGATAGAAGCGAGTGTCATAGACAGTGTACAAAATAAGAGTGGGGGGTTGGTCAAACAACATACAGTGAGAGAGGGTGAAAGCGATAGATAGAAAGTTAGTAAGAGATGGGTCACTTAAGTTGTTTGCAAATTACTGCTAATTAGAAGTTTTTTTAAACATAACATCTCAAAACTGACGAATATTTTAACATGTATTTTACGTGATTAAAATATATGTGAAAAATGCCTTAGGAAAACAAACGTTGATTAACCCTGCTTCAGTATAATGGATACGAGCAGGAATACCAGGTGTTGCCCGGGATTGGATAAGGAAACCTATGTCGTTTGGCATTCAGCCCACAACACCATATTAACATTTTTTAAAAATTATTTTACACTTTTTATGATATTCAATTTTTGGAGTGGAGCCGAAGGTTTGATTGTTTTGGTTGTTATGTTTTACGGCATATCAACTCTCCTCAGGTTATTTAATGTCGAATCTGGTCATTTTGGTGAAAGTTTTTATGCTTCAAGTTTTTTATATGTTCAAATATTTATTCATGGTGTTTGGTTGAGTGAAAGGGAGAAGGGAGGGAGAGGGGGTAGGGGAGGGAGGGAAATTGTTGTTTTGGATTTTGCAGACCATGATTGAGTTTTGCAAAGCGAAAAAAAATACATGTAAAACATCAATGTTTGGTGCATTTTCGGTCAGGAAGGCGATATCTTCAGACGGCCTGATCTGGTAGCACCAGGGGGCCGAAGGATGTAGACAGGTGGATGGTAGGGGTCTAAATAAAGTAACATACTATATTCTTATCCTATTACTAAGCTCTATTCATGCATTGAGCACTATTTAAATAAATACTGAAACAAAAAGATATGTATATATATCTTATAAGTTTATATATATATATATATATATATATATATATATATATATATACAGGGTGGGCAAAAATAAGGGTCCTATTTTTAAAAATTCATAACTTTTTTATTTATTGATTTTTTTTTTTTTTTTTTTTTTAGAATAAGTAAAGGCCCCTTTCCGAAGCAAGCATGAGCCGTATTAGCCCTAAGGAACGTACCCTCATTTAGAAAACATTATTTTTGCTTAAAAAACTCAAAACAGTGTAAAAAACAATACTTTAGTTTTTGTAAGTTTTAAGAAGTGTTTTTCGGCTAAAATTTGTTTTGTTTATTTCAAAAAATCTCGGAAGGATCAGTCTACACACACATAAAGTTTGGTGAGTTTAACTTTTATTTTGTGGAAGTTATTCAAATTCAAGTTATTCAAATTTAAAGATAGGACCCTTATTTTGGCCAACCCTGTATATGAAACAGTAATATAATATAAGGTAATGTAAGTAATATTGATACAAATTTCTGTAAGAAAGTTTAGAAATTAAATATATATAATGGAGAGTTTGAATTACCTACTAGACACCATCCTCAAGTGTTTTCGGTCTCTCTGTACAAGGGTTTGTCAGGACAACCTGGCATGAGGATACTTACTCCTACAAGTAAACCCTGACCAAATATTCACAATAACATAGTATTCGAAGCCCAAATAAGATCCCCTTGACATTAGCTCATACGAGGAATAGGGCACCTTCTCTAAGTAATGTGACTTCAAGTCACAACACTTAGCTGGATACTCCACCAGACCAGATGAATTCTGGTCCTGGAATCCGGTAAGACCAAGAGAAAGATATACTATAACATAATCAACTGGTCAATTGGGGAGAGGAAAATTAAGATTAATGTTCTTAACTAACTCAACGTTTGAGAGATAAAAGAGAAATTTAATAGAATATTTGAATATCTATAGGGATCAAGTGTTAGCCCCAGGTAGAGGCCCCTTGATTTCTGAGAACTTCAACTGAAGTAAAATGAAACAAAAAAGATATATAAATTAAGTTAAATGATGTTGACGAAGAATAGAAAAATAGGTATCATCATTTATAAACTTCAAATCGAGTAAATATGGTAGAAAAAAAAAAAAATTTCTATAAAAAAAAAAAGTTTAACAAAAAACAAAACAAAAGCAAACAAAAAAACTGAATTATTTATAAACTTCAATCAAGTAAATATGGTAGAAAAGAAAAAAAATTTCTATAAAAAAAAAAAAAAAATGTTTAACAAAAAACAAAACAAAAGCAAACAAAAAAAACTGAATTATTTATGAAATATTTTCTTTACCTGAAGTTTAACTTCTGCTTTGTCTTGGTGTTCTTTCCAGGTCAAAGTCTACGACAAAATGTTTGTATCCTTTTTAACCCAAAACAAAGCTGGTCTTATTAAAGAGCGGAAGAAACTAAAAGAGATATCGTACCATATATGGAGACGAACGCTTAGCAATTGAATAACGAAATTCCAAATATATTCGCCGAAGAATTTGAAGAGGGCCGTTCTTGTAGACTATTGGGCCATTATCCACCATTAACAGTTTGAAACGAAGGAAAGACAGCCGTCACTCCGCCCACAAAGTAACGGGAATATATTTTCAAGCCAAGAACCAAACTATTTGCAATGTTAAGAAACACAGTTGGTCTCTCATTATCTAAACAAATTCAAGTATAACACACACACACACACAGACATACATTGGCACATACACGAACGCATTCGGATACAGACACGCACGCATGCAGGTGTACATATTTATATCTAACAAGACAAAGGAGCAGTGTTTGATTCAATTTTAAACAAACATCCATCTGTAAACAGAGTATCAATTTAGTTTTAATCTGAACAAGCCAAAGAGCAGCAGTCAAGATCATAGTTGTAGACGGATTTGATCGGAGGGGGGGGGTATGGTAATTCTATAAGAAATGGCAGTTATTTGAGATTCCTATAGAAACTCATCTCCACTCCTAATGAAACGGTCAAAAAATTGATACCAGAATGGATACTGACGTAACTGACCACGACTCGAAGAGATAAATAAAATAATGGTGACTCGCAAGACAAATACAGAAGGAAATTGTTTTTATTTATCTTAAAAAAATATCTTATGTAAACAGAAGGAAGAGTAATTTTATAAAAAAATAAAATAAAAGGAAACCACGAGTTATCTCCCCCTACGATCACTACTCCTTGAATAATACAAACAAAGATCACAATTTTTTCTGAAAAGACTAATTTTTTAGTGAAATATTTTTTGAAAATCAACACATGGTGCAATTTAAATTTTAAAAAAAAATCATTTATTTGTTTTTTTTTTAGTTTTTTTTGCAAGCTTTCATTGTGAAACAACTTTGTCAGGTGAGACTGTCTTATAGTTTTGTTTTTTTTTCTTCTTCCTGCTCATTTTGATGGTATTAACCCTGAGGGGTCGAATCACGGTAGAGGCAGAAAAACACACGTCAAGTTGTAAACGACGTTATAATAAGTATAGTCCGGTCGATGTTATGCGCAGATTGGCGCTTTTTGAATAAGGAAATTGACAACATCTTTGAAGCATGCATGAATATGTATTTAAGTGAAATATTTTTGAAAAATCAACACATTGTGCAATTTAAATGAAAAAACGATTTTTGCATATTTAAATGTGTTGATTTTCAAAAATATTTCACTTAAATACATATTCATGCGTGCTTCAAAGATGTCAATTTCCTTAATATTTTTAGATATTTACAAAAAAAAAAAAATGTCAACATTTGGGGTCATTTTCAGTACCCGAGAAGGGGTTGGAGTTAGGGGTAGGGTTAGGGGGTGGAGCAGAGACGTTCTTTTAGGTTTACCATTACATGATTCTTGTAAATAATTATTACCTCCGACCAGGAGGTTATGTTTTCGGTCTGGTTTGTCACTATGTTCGTTTGTGTAGAGCTTAGTGTCCACATCGCTTGACCAATTGTCACCAAACTAGGTCAAAATATTGGTCATGGTCTAGCTTAGAACTAATTTAATTTTAGGATATCTAGGTCAAAGATCAAGGTCATGGAAAAGGTCACACTTTTGCCGATAACTTCGGTTCTGTTTATTACAGAGGCTCGCTACTTGGTCCATACTGTAGCCAATGAAGTCCCACATCTAATATAACATTAACCTTGAAGAGTTCGGTCATAGTTGAATTTTTGACGAAATTTCAACATCCGATTTTTCCAAATTTTATGTATGGATCCGATGTTCTTTGATAAAAATAACCACTAACCGCAAAAAAGGTCCGACGACTCCTGAAGCCATTAATTTTTTTTAGACTCCTGAAGCCATTAATTTTTTTTAGACTCCTGAAGCCATTAAATTTTTTTAGACTCCTGAAGCCATTAAATTTTTTTAGACTCCTGAAGCCATTAAATTTTTTTAGACTCCTGAAGCCATTAATTTTTTTAGACTCCTGAAGCCATTAATTTTTTTAGACTCCTGAAGCCATTAAATTTTTTTAAACTCCTGAAGCCATTAAATTTTTTTAAACTCCTGAAGCCATTAATTTTCTCAGACTCCTGAAGCCATTAAATTTTTTTAAACTCCTGAAGCCATTAATTTTTTCAGACTCCTGAAGCCATTAAATTTTTTACGACCCCGAAGCCCTAGTTTTTATAAAACAGATTTTACAGATTTTTTATAAGTTCATTGATGGTTTAAATAGAAAAAGGAAATTATATTTAAGACTAAAATTTACTGACGCAATGAAAATGTTCACGTTTTATGTTTTCAAAATACTAAACTAATCCGACTGAGTATAAACAGAAAAAAGTTTAACTAAAAACTTGAATTGATTACAACTTAAGCTCAGATAACATAGAGTTATACGTTTTTCTGGAAAAACATTCAATTACAAAATAAAAATAATAATATTGCTTTTGATCAGAAACAGTTTGTGCAGAGTCTAAAAAATATTTCAGACTTCGTATTTTTATGAAAACTCATTTTGTGTGTGCAATAAAAAGTAGTCTAGAGTGTGCTGAAACTAAAACATTCACTGTCGTCATTATTTTTTAGAGCTGTATGCACCAACTGTTTCCGACGAAATGAAAAAGCGGTACGTACCCAGCGTTTCCGACGAAATGAAAAAGCGGTATGCACCCAGCGTTTCCGACGAAATGAAAAAGCGGTATGCACCCAGCGTTTCCGACCAAATGAAAAAGCGGTATGCACCCAGCGTTTCCGACCAAATGAAAAAGCGGTATGCACCCAGCGTTTCCGACCAAATGAAAAAGCGGTATGCACCCAGCGTTTCCGACCAAATGAAAAAGCGGTATGCACCCAGCGTTTCCGACCAAATGAAAAAGCGGTATGCACCCAGCGTTTCCGACCAAATGAAAAAGCGGTATGCACCCAGCGTTTCCGACCAAATGAAAAAGCGGTATGCACCCAGCGTTTCCGACCAGATGAAAAAGCGGTATGCATCCAGCGTTTCCGACCAAATGAAAAAGTGGCATGCACCAATTGGAAAAGCTGCTTGCACCATCAATGCCAGACCCCCTCCCCCCAGTAAGCCTGAGGAAGAAGAAATGGAAATTGACGATACCACAGGTGTGTTGGAAAGCAACACAGGAAGATGTACACACCCGCCCGGTCAATCCCCCACCATTGAGACAACGGTGATGTCACAAAACAAGAGTGCAAAGAAACTTGTCCTCACAAATGCGTGGAAAATCGCACGGGTTCTCTGGTGCATACGAAGATGACCACGACAATTCATCCCGTGGTCATGGAGGGGGTGGGGGTGTATAGGTAAAGAAGTTATCTACTCATATGTTGAGATAGTAAATGGGAGTTATCTGCCCATGGTACAGGAAGTACCATGAGTTATCTGCCCCTTATTACTATATAAGAAACTGTGGGGATAGCCAGTTGCAATTCAGTAGTGAACAGTGACAGACGTTGGAAGGGACATTTTCCATACTTTGTTTAGTTCTCATCTTTATTTAAACTAATACTTGGCTTTCCCCACCTAAAAGTGCAGGACGGATCTGGATCATACCTCATCCTGCCAAAAGCGAACCTGGTGCTGTCAAGTCAGCTCCTGGTCTGTCAGATAGATTGCTAAAGCCGGATCTTCGGCTGGTACGAAATCCCAGTTGCTGGAACAGAGGTGTCCATTTCTAGATAGCTAACATGCACAACTAGAAACTCCAAAACGAAAATCTTAGCTTTTGATCTTCTCAGTTTTAATCGCATGTCTGGACAAAACTTACGAGAATCTAAAGTCGCACGCTTTCAAAACTCTTACAAAAGATAATGGAATAAAGTTTTTTCGTAACAGTGTTAACAAAGGCGTAGCCATGTCGACAAGTGAATCGTGTTCTTCGTGAAAGCCATCTTCAATCTCTATCAGATTCTACTCGCTTTTGTATATTTGCCGAGACAAGGAGTTAGCGATCCGTGAATAACTAATCAATCAGTTATTTTCTCATTTATTCTTGGAGAATTTTAAAATTTCTTTTCTGACGACTGGCTCGGACGATTGTAACTTTGCCAGTCAGTCAGCAACATTTTGTTTAACTAACTATGGCTTTCATACCACAGGTTTTCCATCTACTAAAAATATTGGGTTTACATTGAAGTTTTCCTTCTCCTAGGTTAGTCATCCTATTAATGCAAGTTCATTATTTTACAGGTTGTGGGATGATGGGTTCAAAGGGGTTATTAGTGTGAGTGGCTCAAGTGTCTTAATGTAACTTTAACACAATATGGTCGAGTAGTTAGAATGCTTTGCGAGTGAAATTGGGTACAATGAAACTGTTCAGAAGCCATTGTACAGAACAACCTGGAAAGGGGAAGTCGATGTCAGGCTTTGCCAACTGAAAAAAATACTGCAGGATGAATGTCCCTGTGTATGACCGGGAAAGGATTATGGGGCCGTTTACATTATCCAGAGTCTGTGTCAAAATAAAAATCACAAACCATTTAATCACTTAGGACTGACTCGGATCAGAGTGAAGCATGGTTTTGTTCGGTCCTAGAGAAACCATCCTCCCAGGTATTACTTCATCCTTCAGGGTGTGTTTATCGCCGGTCGCCTGATGCGCTCTTGCAGGGTAATGATGGGTCCGATCACTACAAATGTTGTACTCATCCAAAGTGACCCGCGTTTTAGAGAAACTGGATTCCCATTATAAACTGATCTCATATCTAACCTTGATTCAAGAGAGGCAGGTAAATATACTTAACATCTCTCTGTTTATATGTGGGAAGAGGGGGGTTAGGGTCAGACTAACAAGAACCCAACATACATCGATTTATGATATCATATTTAGGATTAATAATAGATGAAAAGTATAAATGTTAAAAAAAAAAAAAAAAAATTTTAATGAAAATTTTAAAATATAAACTGTCATAAAATAAAACTGAATATTTATTTCTGGTTGACTCGAGATGTATTTTGTTTACAAACTGACATTTTCAGTGAGGTTTACAAATTAAAGCTCAATAAATTCTCACCTAATTCGTGATATTTAGGTCAAATAAGAGATTTACTATTAACATGACTGTTGCTCTAGGGATTAGAAGAAGAAAATACAAACATGTTTTTAAAAAAAATCTATTGGATAAACTAGTTTCATTGACTATGATATTACGGTAAGTATCACAAACTAGTCGTGCTTAGAGTGCGAAAACGAGTAAATATAATGAAATTCCATTCAATTTTGACTTGCAAAATTTCGTTTATTTTTGAGGTAATGGGATTTTATGTACCCCTTAGGAGGTTAGACACAAAGTCAGGTGGGTATTGAAAAGCCAACACACAAGAGTCAATGCACTCTGACCTACAAAAAATACCTGAGCAGCCCCGTAGGCATGCCTCAGCTGAGACGCCCCTACAGGAGAATTTCGTGTCACAATACGTTGTAATTTTTTCACATTAAGTACTTTTTTGACGAGCTTGAGGTGAACAGATCCAATATTGACATAATAATGTTGTTTGGTTTACTTTAAGCGAAACGATTCGTACAATAATTTGCACTGAAATGTATCTGTTTTGAAAAATGTTTTGTAAGAAATTTTTTTAAATCTTGACTTTTAGAATGTAAATAAACTTTGTATACTTATATATATATAATACCTGTACATATCGAGATGGTATATATTAGATATAATAATAATAATAATAATAATAATAATAATAATAATAATAATAATAATAATAATAATAAAATGTACTAAGTTTTATCACCATTTTTTATTGGTATAGCTCTATCCAATAAGATATTGAGCCCTTTATTTGTCCAAGATCTGCTGCCTTAATTTGGTTCTATTTCAATATTGAAATGGTTAGTTTTTCTTTACTTTTATTCCACTCAGTTTTTCCTCCATTTTATTGTTTTAAATAGTTTTGCGAATGCGGAAATAAGAAAAACAATTAAAACATTAGTATTTTACATTAGACTTTAGTTACTTCGTTTCGCAAATAAAATATTTTCAGAGGAGACATTTTTTTTTTTTGTTTTCACAAACTCTGTTTTCATGAAAACAAACAAGTGAAAACGTCCAACAATTTTATTTAGTTATAATTATTAGACGATCATGCGCGTATGCGTACATACAAATACGTGTGATTTGTAAAAGAAAACAAAATAAGTTGCTTAATTTTATTTGCAACGAAATTTTAACATTTTGTAAGACAAATATTTTCATATGTGATGGGGGAGGGGTCAATGAGCGAAACAGAAATTAAAGTAATACACAATCTCCAATAATTATAAATAAATAACAGTTACGTTTAAATTTATAAATAAATAGCTGTAACTACCTGGCATTGCTAGTGAATGTTGTTACTTTCATTTTGGTTGCCATTTTATTTTTGAACTATGCCATTTTCAAATATTATTGTTTTATAGTCATATCATATCTTTTGTTTCAAAGAAAAGGTATTTATGTATTTGTGTTTTGAAGAAAGGTGCATTAAATAGTTTCTGTATGAACGAGTCAAATAGATAAAGTTATCATTAGAAGAATCTATTGCTCATGATGAATAAACAGTCGTTTGTATCATTTCATTGAAATAACATTGTAATTAGTTGTTTGAAATAGAATTATTTTACCTACTATTATGATATACAAGTAATTTTAAGAAATAAGTTTAATATTTCTTTTAAACATTAAAATTAATTGCTTATCTGAAAGCTGAAATAGAGCAATGTAGAAAGTATTTTTTATTAATGTCGTAAGCTGATTCTGCTGTTTAAGTCATTATTGAAAAAATATTCCTAGTTGGATAAAGTATTTTCTGAAAGGAAGTAAATTGAATTACATTTTATTGTTCTGAAGAACATGGTGGCACGATCCACAAGAACTAGCTATTCAGAATTAAATATTGATGTTGTAGGAAGTAATGTATCGATGACAAAAATCAAGAATCCAGCTACCTTATTATATAGAAAAAAAAACATGATACTATACGAAATCAAAGTGAATAGCCATATTAAATGTTTGGTTTTGAGCACAACACAATTATGCAACATTATTATGCAAATGAATTATGTAATGGAATGCATAATGGAGTGGGGTTTGTTTTTGTTGTACTAATAAGTCAGCACTTCTCAAGGTTAAACAATATTACTTGCGGATAAGGGTTAATGAGATGGATAGATTGACAGTTGATTGGTGATGATGAACACTATGGGAGGATTGAAAATCTCCACATTCCACCTACTCAAGACAACAATTCTTCCCCCCTTTTGACAGAAACATCGTTCAAGGAATGCGAGAACTAACCGACAAAATAGTGTTTATTTCTCCTAAACTATGAAGCTAAAGCTCAGGGCATTTTTCACTATTCATTTTTATATATATATATATATATATATATATATATATATATATATACAGGGTGATTCATAAGTCACTTCACTTAGCTATTTAAAATGATTACCATATGAAGCACAAACATGCTATGAACTTTTGATAATTGTTATCTTACTCTCTAATTACTGCTATTTGTTATTTTAAATTTGTTCGTTTATATATTTGTTTCTATATATATTTATTTCATAATCAATCAAATATGCTAGAAAGAGTCGTAAATTCCTTGCAAAAAAGAATGAAGCTATGCATGCAGAACGAAGGTGGAAAATTTGAAAATTTGCTGTAATTTTAAACTCCCATAAATGAATTTGTTGAATAAACTTTCTGTTTTGTATTACTGTATTTTTTAACTTTAGAATTTCAAAAATAAATAGCTAAGTGACTTATGAATCACCCTGTATATATATATATATATATATATATATATATATATATATAGATATTTTTTATTTTTTGGTACAAAAAAAATTAGTACAACATTAGTACCGTCGGTTTCAAGCTCAGAAAGACTTAACCGTCCGGCTCTCTTCAGCTTATGTTTTCACCTGTTACAGAAATGTGAATTCACGTATCACTCTCGTTTGGATGCGTTATTTGCTGTGGAGTTTTATGTATATTTGTTTAAAATTAGTGTTAGGGAGGTTTGAAAAAAGGGGGAGGGGTGAAATGTAACAGTTGAGATTTAAAATTGGAAAAGCTGAAGAGAGCCGGATGGCTAAGTCCTTCTGAGCTTGAAACCGACGGTACTAATGTTGTACTGATTTTTCTGTACCAAAAAATAAATAAATATTACGCTCTTAATTTTGATTCTCAATCAATCGAGTACTCTGCTGGGATTTTCCCTACTATATCACAAAAGAAGATATATATATATATATATATATATATATATCATGGTATATCCGAATTGGATGTATGGTACTTCTCAGGTTAACTAATGCTAGAGTGCTCAATATTGTTACAGAGCTATATTATCAAATTTGAATGTAAAAAAAACAACAAAAAAACCTGCTCAAAACGCTATGTCAGTTAAGAATAATAATTTATTGTTCAGTTTGAGTTTGAAGATCCTACTGCAAAGCAGACGACATAAATTATTTACAAATTTGCTAATAAAGTTGTATTTATATCTAACACCCGGGCAACGCCAGGTCAATTAGCTAGTTGAGGATTATTTTATTCAAAGGTTGATGGGTGCAAGACAAAGATATAAAAAAAAAAGCTACTTGAGAAAAGAAGAAAAAAAAAAAAGAAAAAAAAAACTTTGTTCTTGGCCTTTTGGCTAAGATCAAAGCATAGTATCTGTTCCGATGGATACTACACCCTATAGATCGGTATCGTCTTGGCCTTTGGGCCTCGATTCCGCCGTTCTGGGGTATTGTCTTGTGCAGTTCAAGGAGGTCCACCCTCCCAGGCTTTGCCTTCTCACCCTTTGAGAAGGGATTAGTTTATTGCTAATCGCCTGAGACGCCCCTATATGGGGCTGCCCAAGCATTTTTTATAGGCCAGAGTGCTCATATTCTCGGGCGCTGGTTTTCCAATCCCACATTCCGACCTTGTGTCACATCTTACCGCTGTGGGAGGAAAGTACATAAAAAAAAAATATGTCAGTGCAAACCAGTGTGCATGTGAGTGTTTATATTACTGTCAGCTTTTCTATTCCTCGTTTTCAGGTTGTTGATGTATTGTTTTTGTGTTTGTTTTGTTAACAGCCAATTGCATCATGGCTGACTAACGTGTTTTTTTTTTTTACTATAAACATAATCTTATTGGTGATGTACAAGAATATTGAGGTAGAAGTGGAAGTTTTAAAAAACTGCAAAACACAGACCTGACTGTTCAGGTGAATACCAACTGATTTGTAATATTCCTGCGTGGAAATGCCCTTCATAAGCAAACCCCTTCGAGACCAACTAACCCAAACTAAAAACCATTAGATTTCGTAATAAACTATGGTTTAGTAATAAACCATAAAATTTAGCTCATAACCATCCAACGAGGTTAATTGTTAGAAGTCATGAAAAAGATATTTTTTTATATTTTAGATAATTAAATTTGTTCCAATTCTGGATATTTTTTTCTAAACTTACATATGAAATTTGATCATTTAGTTAACAATTTAAAAACAGGAAATAATATATAAAACATATTTTGGCGATTATAAGTGCCTTATGTCGACAAAGCAGATCAACCCGCAAATGCTTAACGTATCGGATAATGGATTATTATCTGCAATTTTGATTAGTTTCGTCTCGGCAAAATTGATGCGTAAAATTCTACCAAAACATCATTCAAAAGAAATTTTGATTTAATTTCTTTTTGAATGATGTTTTGCCAGAATTTGAAAGAATTCAATTTCTTTAAAAAATTTAAAAGAAATTTAAAAAAAGAAAAAAAAAAAGAAAAAAAAAAAGAAAAAATTTAAAAAGAAATAAAGAAAACAAATAAGAAAAAAGAAATAAAGAAATAAAAGAAAGAAATTAAAAAAAATTATCATCAAGAAAGAAATATTTATATTTACTCGAAAATGGATGCTGTCATTTACAATGAACAGTAGTTGCTAAAAGCTACCATTCATCCTTTATGATGTCATCAATTTTCAAGTCAATATATTAAATTCTTCGATTATAATTCATTGATGTTCACACAGTAGTTATTTTTAAATAGATATGTACAGAAAATTCGGTGCTTATGTACGTAAACACACGCGTGAAATATGGCAGCTATAACTAAAATAACAGGAAAACTTAAGAAAATACTTAGTGAAAAATATTAGCATTACACTGAAATTAACAGAAAATAATCGAGTAGAATTTTAATAAAAAATAAAATTAAGTTATTTATAATATTAGCGATTTTACGTTGGTTCCTACCAACGGGAGAGTCAATGACATTAACTATGAAAAAATTTCCGATAATGACTAAAAATGGCCGACTCCGAATAGTTGAATTTCTTGAATAAAAATCCTTGATTATTTTCAGTAAATTTTGGTGTATGTGAATGTTTTTCAATAAGTATTTTCTAAAGTTTTATTGCTATTTCTATTGCTATGAAAATAAAAATCCTCGATTATTTTCGTAAATTTTGGTGTACATTAATATTTTTTAATAAATAGTTTATTATTCGTTATATTTGCCATATTTCACGAGTGTGTTTACATACGTAAGCACCGAAAATTATTGCAAATGAAATTGTTTGGAAATTCAAAAAATGTTTTCATAAATATTTAATAATATATATAATAAATACTTAACTCAAATAATAAAAGACTAAAAATAAAAAATAAATGTCTAAAATGCCTGCCATTCATTGTCTGAAGCAAAAAAAAATTATGAGCAAAATTTTATTTTGTGTTTGCTATATTTTCAGTTATTTTGAAAAAATAAATGTGAATGCAAATATTTCAGCTTTAAACTTTAAAAAGATTAAAATAATTAAAACAATTAAAAAGATTAAAACAATTAAAAAGATTAAAATAATTAAAAAGATTAAAATAATTAAAAAGATTAAAATAATTAAAATAATTAAAATTCATGTTGAAAAAGTTTGTTATATTGTTATAAATTATTGTTTGAACTTTATTTCAGAAAAAAAATATACACATACAATATAGATAAATGTACATTCTTGTTACAATTTTACTTATAATGACTTGAGGTCTTCCAAAATTATTCACTGCTGACTACACCCCAATAGACAAAACACCCATCGTCCTCAATGGCGATGTTCTTGAAGAGGTTGCGAGTTTCAAATATCTTGGCACATCTTCAGAGCCACAGGTCAAGGTGAAGCTGACATCAAAGCGTGATTTGACATTGCATGTCATGTCTTCTGCCGACTCAATTCCCAGCTTTGGTAAATATCTTAGATAAGGCACAGCACCAAAATAAGGATCCACCAAGCGCTGGTGCAAATGATCCTTCTTTATGGCAGCGAGTCCTGGCCAATGAGAGTGGAAGACATTAAGCAATTGGAAACTTTCGATCACCACCACTTGATGCGAATCCTTCATGTCCGATAGCAGTACTCCGTCTCAAACAACACAGTATGTTTCTGCCTCAAAAACTAACTCCCTCCGACAAGTCATCCTCACACGATGTCTATGCTAGCTGGGTCATACCCTTCGTCGTCAACCAGGAGAATTCATCTACGAAGCAATTGGTCCAGCTCCGCTACAAGGTTGGAAAAAATGTGGTGGACAAAGAAAAATCTGGCTGATGACTGTTAAAGCTGACCTGGAACCCAACCTGGGCCTCCAAATTTACAGAGTTCGCTGCTAGAACAGCGAGCGGCAAGAGATCACCCACTTGCTGAAATTGTCAGGCTTGATCAGTTTTTCTGCGGAACACAGTGGCAAGGATGGGTGGAGTCGGCTTAATCCACTCCAGGTGAATGCGGTTTCAAGTGCAAGTTGTACTCGGGGTCCTCCCCCCCCCCTTCGAGCTATGTTCAAAGAATAAGTATCTGTTCCAATGAATATATATATATATATATACTGTAAATATTTTTAAATATTAAAGTGTTTTTATACCTACAGACGATATCGTTTCGGGTTGTCTACCCCCATCGGTGCAAGAGTGACGGTTGTAAGCGGTCGCATAGGATCGAACACAGTTCATAGATTCAGACTAGAATCACGAGGCTAATGTCTATACCCACACGGCCACGAGAAATCGCCACAGACAGTAATTGAAATTAACGTTCACACCCTGTGACCGTCTGAAATTTTCACTTCCTACACTGATGAGAGCAAAAGCTTGAAACGCCAGCATATGTAAGTAAAAATAATTTAATATTTATTTATAAATATTATTTTTATTATAAACCCCCTTAAGAAATTTAAGTTGAGCACTGTTCGGAGATATTTAAAACAGACTAGGTTCCGATAACGTTTGTTTGACCCTTTAGATTGTCTGCTGGTCATTGCCAGCTGTATTTAGGCACGGATAGAACTTAATTTCTCCTGTATCATGTGATAATTCCTTATGGCCTTAGGGATAAAGCGAAAGCGTGTAGAGTTTTGGTTGACTCTGTGAACTGGGTTCGCACCCTGCGACCATCTGAAATTGTCACTTCCATACACTGATGAGAGTGAAAACTTGAAATGCTGTAGTATGTAGGTAAAAATAATTTAGTATTTATTTATAAATATTGTTTATATATATATATATATATATATATGGGAACAAGAAAAGTTTTAAAAACTATATGTACTACACAGATTCCTTTTTGTTCTAATAGGGTAATATATTCTGTGGCCAAATTACCTAATAAAGTTTAAAAACAGCACTCATGTAGAATATTTTAATGAACTGGATAAATTCAAATAATGATGAAAAAATGCTCTTCCAATGGCATTTTTGGGGTCTATTTGACGAACTATTCAAGAGAATTTGGTATTTATATCTCTGCAAGATTGTAGATAATTGATATATATATATATATATATAAAAACAAAAATCATATTTATAAATAGTATCATGTTATGCACACATGGTCTTTTGAATATAAACTAAACATGATTGTACACAGTGACGTCACGCCATTTGTAAAAAATAAACATTAGCTAGTTCAGGTGTGGACGTGGCAACAACAGACCACGTCATTTGTTTTTCTGGCCATTTTGAATTTGTATGCAAATGTATAAAGACTAAGGATTTTATTAATACACTTCTGACGATCGGATTTCCTGTGAAACTGCAGTACAAAGTCATTAATATATATATATATATATATATATAAAGAGTAAGGCTACCAACATTTGTAAAAAGTTTTTTTTTCAACATTTATTTATTATTTTGTTATTTTATAATTTTATATAACGCGCTTCAAGCTTGGTGCGCTCTCGTCAGATATGAAGAAATGTCTTTCGATTTGAAAGTGTTGTTTCATTTTCATATACATGTATATATATATATATATATATATATATATATATACACGGATAATGAAGTGATGAAATAGATCAAATTTGCATAGTTTACAAGTTTATTAACTCATCAAGTGTTCAAACAAGGAATACAAATACAAAATGACCTTTAAGCCATGGCTTTTCAAAGATAATACTCTTATCGTCAGAAGATCTGACCAATAACAATTGAATATTTATTAATCATTAGGAGGTAAATATCTTGAAAATGCAAAATTAACAAATTTATTTGAAAAACATTATAGGGGAAAAATGCCTCAATTTAACTCCTTAAACAGATCAAACACGATTCGAACTATTGGCAGACAGTTGTATCAAATTTAAATATGTATATATTTCCTACCAGATTCGATCGAAGTTACTACTGAAATTCCCTGCTTAAAATATACACATTTTAAACTCAACTCCTTAAAAACTATTTTCATTCTCGCTCCACAGAAGTATTTTAAAATGGCCCTAATTCTCAAAATTACATCCGAATAAATGCTTCCCATCTACGGTTGAACTAAACTTCTTTCTATTGGATTTACTTGATTTTGAACATTTTTAACGCTGTCTCCACGAAATCCCCTTTTCCATCTTTAAATCTTTCTTCACCGGACATTTTATCAACGAACATTCACCAACTGGAAAAACTCCATATTTTGATAACCTTTTTACACGCACACTCTTACTTTCCATTACTTTATATTGTTTCTTAAAGTTTTCAAATTTTGAATTTTGCCAACTTATCCATCTATGTAATTCCTCTGATGATAAGATTTTAATCTTTGAAAAGCCTTGGCTTAAGGAAAGAATAATAAACATTTTTATCGAGTACACCTTGCATTGAAAAATCGAAGATGAAATAGATTTGTCATCCGTACATCTTTATCTCTCTTCCTTCATTTATCTTATATATATATATATATATATATATATATAGTAAGCTATGAAAATATATTTATGGCAATTAAGCTACACAGAGGCTCCCACGTTTCATCCCCGGGGGGAATCTTCAGCCTGAAGATCCCCCCCCCCCAGGAGCTTCTGTGTAGCTTAATTGCCATAAATATATTTTCATAGCTTACTACCTAGCTCTACTTACATATCGAGCACTGTTGAAGTAAATACTGAAAATTGATACATAAAAATTATATCTCCTTATAAAATGTTATGTGGATACATGAAATATTAATATATATACATATATATATATATAGTCTAAAGAAGCTTTGAGTTATTTTAAACAAAAAGACAAAAAAAAAGGAAAATGCAGTTTAAATTCCCAGAGAAACTAACTAAATCCAAAATAGTGTAGACTTAACATTTGTTGGAAAATTCATAAATAAATAATATATAATAGTAAGTAAATAAAATAAAAAGGGGAATTAAGTATCTAACAGTGAAACAAAAGCAGGAGACCTTAACGTAAGCATCTAATATTAACACGGGGATCTTCAGCTGTTTACCATGAAACTGTTTCGGAGATTTAAAAACAGGACAGTTATATGCATGGCTCTCCAATGGTACAGATAAAACTACCATTTCCCCAATAATTCAGCTTAAAATGTTACTTATATATATACATAAATAAATAATAAAATAATAATAATAATAATAATAATATACTACCTTAAAACTACCGTGTGATATGGTAATTTGCATATCAAATAAAATTCTTTATAACAATAGTAATACTAGTAATAATAATAATAATAATAAAATACTATCTAAACACTACACCTACGAACCATTCTGCGATATGGTAGCTAGAAATAAAATTATATAGGAATTAAGGTTGCATTAAAAAAAAAAATTAAAAAAAAAAAAAAAAGCTTTAGTACCTTTGGTACCAGAAAGGCAAATAGATAAGAGGAAGGAAACCTAGCCATACAGATCTAAATACCCAATATATATATATTGAGCTTTACTGTATCTCGATAGGATCTAATATTTGATTTTTATATTATCCATTTATATATATATATATATATATATATATAATCAATAACAATTAATAGAATGTGCATAGATTTTACACTTGACTGCAGTTTCACTGTTTTATCCGAACATCAGAAGTGTAGTGTCATGTATTTTGGTATCAAACAAGGGGAAGAAACCGGAGATGAAAGGCATCTACCCAGGTTTCATATTGATTGTGAAAATATAAATAAAATAAGAATAGTTCACTTTACGAAGCGACATGGCAAATTGTTGCGTAAACACGTATTGCAATGTAAAACATTTCATCATTTGTTTTGGAAAGAATGCGTAGAAAAGAAAACAATAAAAGTTTGCCATTCTAAACGAGTCTTGAAGCATTCCAGTCATGTGACATCTACGCATTATGCCGACGTGAATATGACTAATCCCACGCAAGTTGGTATATACGATTGAATAGAATCTAATTTTAGAGTTATATCATCGAATCACAAATTTACGAGAAATACTTTTTATTCTAGCAGGACATGATGGTGGAAGACGTTTAAGAAAAGATTAAAGAGAAAAAATTTTTTAATTATTCATGGGAAAAAAAAAATTTTAAAACACTCACTGAAGAATTCCTACTTTTTAGGTCAAATATCAGTTTTGGGAATGATATTTAATATTTCGATTTACCTTCAGTTAACATTACAGACTGAATTCAAAGTTCAGAATTTCATTAAGAATAATTGTAACTAGGGATGTTCATAAAATTTTAAATTATTCTTTAAAAAGAATTAAAATAATGTAAATGTGTTAGGGTACATTTTGATTGTATTTGAAAGTTAATCAGTAAAAGCAAACATACATATTCAAAGAATTTTTTTAGACATTTTCGAAATTAAAAAAATTCATTTGTTGGGGTTTCTTTTTCCTAATGCGTGGAGTCCCAGATCACATGACATTAGTCACGTGGTCACACATCTAAAAGGTGTGACCTAAAAGTACACTTCCTTTTTTTTCTCCATTTTTAGGCTGACCGTTAACATGTTTGCAAAATCCCCACCTCTTTTCTCCTGTTCAGTTTAATCACCGAAGCGACATTCGTTTGTCCATTGCTCCTATTTCGTCCAGATCAGTTTTGTGACATGCAGTCACTCATTCCTTTATTCCAGATCAGTTTTGTGACATGCAGTCACTCATTCCTTTATTCCAGATCAGTTTTGTGACATGCAGTCACTCATTCCTTTATTCCAGATCAGTTTTGTGACATGCAGTCACTCATTCCTTTATTCCAGATCAGTTTTGTGACATGCAGTCACTCATTCCTTTATTCCAGATCAGTTTTGTGACATGCAGTCACTCATTCCTTTATTCCAGATCAGTTTTGTGACATGCAGTCACTCATTCCTTTATTCCAGATCAGTTTTGTGACATGCAGTCACTCATTCCTTTATTCCAGATCAGTTTTGTGACATGCAGTCACTCATTCCTTTATTCCAGATCAGTTTTGTGACATGCAGTCACTCATTCCTTTATTCCAGATCAGTTTTGTGACATGCAGTCACTCATTCCTTTATTCCAGATCAGTTTTGTGACATGCAGTCATCGTAACAGATACTACACTTTGATCTTGGACCAAAAAACTACAGATAATATGAGCGAGAGTTTCGTCATTATGTTATTTTGAAAGTCAGCAAGTTTTTCCATTGTTTTGTCTGTCCGTTTCACACTCAAAACCATATAGCACTTGTAATTCCTCAACGAAAATACCCCCAACTCACAACAAAATCCCGCCCCTTCACTGTAAAGCTTTTTAGATGGCAAAAGATTTTCTACTTTGATAGTTTCGTTCCTTGGACCGCTTTCCTTTGGAATTCGCTTCCTGCTGTTTCCTTGTCCATACCAACATGCAGAAGAGATTTATCTTCCTCACACAGCGGTGAGATATGACACAAGGTCAGGAAAGTGGGATTTGAAAAGCCAACGCTCTAGAGAATGAAGAGCACTCTGGCCGACAAAAATTGCCTGGGAAATACCTCAGGCAATTAGCAATAAACTCCTTCTCAAAGGGGGAGAAGGCAAAGCCTGGGAGGGTGGACCTCCTAGAACTGCACATGACAAAGTATCCATCGGAACAGATACTACACTTTGATCTTGGCCAAAAGGCCAAGAAGCAGAAATTTAAATGTAATGTGAACAAACACCTTGCTGCCCACCTTCCACGATGTTACCCCTTTATAAATCTGGCTCCTATCACAGTAGCCCCATTACGCTTCTGTGGCAACTTACAGTACGTAAGTGTTGATCATCTCAGTTTTTATCTGATATATGAGTTTTGAAATGAGAACTAACCTGTTTTTATTTAAAGCTGTACACAAAAGACTCATGGTGTCGTAATGCTATCTGCTCTTAACTTAATAAATGTAAAATCTCACACTCTCTTTCTCTCCCGTCTGCCACGTGGATGCGGGTAATGAGACATCAGTCGATGATGTGGAGTCCCTCAACAATGTTTGACAAGAATGTTTGCTTATCGGTCCCAAAAGAGTTGACAGTTGTAAAACAAGAAGTTTGCACCGGTTGATTGTCACTTGAAGCTCAACACATTTACAGCGACACTTCAAGTAGTTTTCCTCGGTGTTCATTTGAAAACAATTGGAAAAAAGAAGAAAAAGAAAGAACATCTGCTAAAAATCTTTGTCCTTGTTTTTTTGTTTTTTTTCGAAAGATATTTTCAAACCATAACTAGGGTATTATTTTATTTTCATTATATCTAAAAACTTTTAATGTGGCCACATAGATCTTTGCAAAACAATTGATACCAAATTTCTTTTGGTGGCACAATTAGCCACCAAATTTGACTGTTCAAAGTTTGTTGGAAATTAGAAAAATCGCCATCTTGTGTGCTATTCGTCCAGAAGTCAAATTTCAGTGTATCACTAAAAATACAGGCTTCAAACAAGTTATAAATCCTTACAAATGTAATGTCATCTTGTGGTAAATGAAAATTAATCATAATTGAAACAATAATTATTAGATCAAGCCAGCCTAAACATTGGCCAAAATTCCATTACCTCTTGGGGGGGGGGGGGATGCACACAAATGTCACGGAAGTGTAACTTTGACTTTTCATATAAGATTCATTTTAACAGCTAACACATTGAATCTTCGTAATATGATTCATAGCACAGTAGAGATCAAGTTTGCTTTTTCTTTAAATAATTACATCAATAAAAAAAATAAAAAAATAATAAAACTCAGATTTGAACCATGTAAAAACAGATGGAAACAATTTGATAATAGAGGAAAAAATTAATTCATTCAAATTTTCAACTTCGATTATTTTGTGAAACAACTTTAAAACTATATTAAGCCGACCGTATTGACGAGATGCCCTTTTACTTTAAGATGGGACTATTTTTATATGCATAAAGACACACAACATTGTGCGTATTAACTTGAAAAACACCAACATTAAAAAATAATTTGCTCGTCATTGAAAAATGATGACTTTGAAATAACCTGCAAAAAAGAATTATTGCTGACACAAGAAAAAAAGAACTGTACATTTACAAAAAGAAAAGATTAAATTTTGTTTACATCAAAATTTCATCAAAATAATCCCCCAAATAAATGAGTTATCACAAATTGAAATTGAAAAAAAATTCAATCTATTTACCCTAACCCATTTTCGCACACAAAACTCTAAGCTGGTTTGTGATACCTATTATTATATGCTGTCAGACCAATGGTTTCCTTTCTCTCTCTCTCTCTCTCTGCTGAATACCACAATCATAGCAGTTACATTTATGGGGGAGGGGGCACATGTGTGTGGACCCCTAATAATTGTGAACTCTTAGAATCTTGGCACATTTTGATGACGAACAAATAATCTTTGTCTTTTTTTCTTCTGTTTTTTTCTTTTAAAAATTTTATTTATTACAAGACATTATTTTACTGCCATCCTTCAGCATCTGAAGATTATGGCGTTGCGGTAAGAATGCAAAGCCTAGGTAAGTAAGTATGGAGGGCAAGCTGTTACCCGTGCAGAAGACCCTCTCAATGTCACTGGAATGGTTCATCGGAACGGCAAGCGTCAATGCCCATGTTTCCAGTGTTGTTGTTGGAGTTGCAAAAACGTTGCTATATACAACATTTGACTGCCTTGCAGACTCCAGCCCCGGATTTTTCCTCAGGATTGACTCCTAAAGCCATTCCTAAAAGTGGGTATGGCCGTAAACAGCGGATGAGTTGTCTTTTCAGACTGCTGCTAGTCTCAGTCTTCTCGATAAATATTATTATGGCATGTGTTCTTCAGAAGTATGTGATCTATTCCCTGCTTCCTTTGTTCCAGCTCGTTTGACTCGTTGGTCTAGTGGTCTCCATCAATTCGCTGTTTTGATACTTCATTGTAATACAGATTCCTATTCCAGTAGCTTCTTTCCAAGAACCGCAGGCTTGTGGAACTCTCTTCCTGCTGACTGTTTTCCTCCTACCTATAGGCTTGGTCTTTTCAAGACTAAGTCCTGTCTTTGTGATGATCATATTTTCAGCCACCAGATAACCCGCGTTCACCTTCATCCCATTGATAGCAGCAGTTTCTGCCGGGATTATATCTAAGTCACACGAGCCGGCCAGGAGCTGGAAATAGTTGTCAGAGACTGTAGATAACACAAATCCTGGGTAAGTAAGTATGGAAGGCAAGGTGTTACCCATGCAGCTGACCGTCTTCTCCACATCACTAGAATGTTCCACTGGAAAGGCAAGCGTTCCAATGCCATTGCAAGAGTTTCCGAGTCATTACTGTATTCAGTCTTACAGTAGGGGTGGAACGTAATGGGTGAAAATTTCAGATTTATGCGAGTAGTATTTTTTTGTGTTCATTTATACATAAATAACACTAAACAATTTTGAAAATTTTGCAAAATTCAGAAGGTGCAGGCCAAAAATAGCCGTTAGGGCTGCACGGGACTCAAAATCCATCATTTTTCAGTGAAAAAGTGGTTTCATGCAACATTGCAGGTCCTAAAACATCCTCAAAAGCTATGAATGGATATAGATGGTTAAATCTGATATAGTACTTTAATTTAGGACCATTTTCAGGCTGTGAAAGGGTTTTCATGAATGTAAAATAGCCAAAAACTATTGGCCTGCACCTTCTGAATTTTGCAAAATTTTTAAAATGTTTGATTGTTTAGTGTTATTTATGTATAAATGAACACAAAAAAATACTACTCGCATGAATCTGAAATTTTCACCCAATACGTCCCAACCCTAAATGTCGTATATACGTTTATAAAAAACAAAGTAAATAATTTTGAATAGTTAGCTTCCCTCTCCACCCCCACCCCCTCAACAATAAAAGAATGTTTGCTCTTTGACATGTTTTGATGAAACAAAACAGATGTCGTTCATATTAAAGGCAAACAATGAAAACAATTGATTTACATTTCATTGAAATCGCTTCATCATGAACAGGTTGAAAAATAGAGCTGAAACTCAAGAGCCGACTAAAACGTTATTCGATTACATCATTTCTATTTAAAAAGTTGTACTCAATCAGAATCACAATACCTATTGTATATGATTCACTGACAACGTTATTTTACTCACATCTGTGAGAAAAAAAATCTTTTCAAACCTGTCCAACCACTGATTGTCATGGCCAATAGAAATATGGCCGCTACAAATTTACAATCAGACCATGTATGGAGTACTGTTGTCATATTTGGGCTGTTGAATCTCTGTCCCATTTGAGGGTTATTGATAAGGTGCAGAAACGTATCTGTAATTTGATTGGCCCTACCCTTTCTTCTTCTCTGCACCCTCTCACACAGACGTGATGTTGCTAGCCTCAGTCTTCTCTATAAATACTATTATGGCATGTGTTCCTAAGAATTATGTGATCAATTCCCTGCTTCTTTTGTTCCAGCTAGTTTGACTAGTTGGTCTAGTGGTCTCCATCAATTCGCTGTTTTGATACCTCATTGTAATACAACTTCCTATTCCAGTAGCTTCTTTCCAAGAACTACAGGCTTTTAAAACTCTTCCTGCTGACTGTTTTCCTCCTACCTATAACCATGGTCTTTCAAGACAAAGGCCAATAAGCATCTCCTGTCTTTGCGATAATCATGTTTTGTTTTTGTTAGCTCCTTACATGAAGTGGCTTCATGCCCTGTCTGGAGCGATTTCCATAAAAAATTTTTAATAGCCTAATGTTTAAATTCGTCAGTCTGACATAAGTAAATAGAAGATGCTGCCAATTCTGTCGCAAAGAAGGTAGGCTCCCTCTACCGGGCTAGAAAACTCACACCTGTCAGTATCCTGTCTCTATTAAGCCACTATTTGCCCATATATGGCGTCTTGTTGCCACATCTGGGCTGGTGCACCAACCACTAACCTCTTCCTCTTTGACAGGGTGCAAAAAAGAATTTCGGACCTAATAGTTCTCGCACTGTCTGCCAAGCTCCGACACTTACCGCATCGCCACAGTGTTGCATCTGTGTACTTGTTTTACAAGTACTTCTACGGAATGTGCTCCGATGAACTTAGTTCACTTGTACCCCTCCCTCAACGAAAATACTCAACCTACCCAATTAACAGCAAAATCTCACCTCTTCACTGTAGAGATCCCTAGATGCTGAAAGATTTTCTGCTCTAATAGCTTCTTTCCTCGGATCATTTGCCTTTAGAATTATTTTCCTGCTCGCCGTTTCCCCGACTGTACCAACATGCAAAAATTTAAATGTAATCTGAACAAGCATCTTGCTGCCGAACTCACCACCCAGGTTTTCCCTCAAGAAATCTGGCCCCTATCATAATAGTCCTTACGCTTCAGTGGTGTTATGATCGAGTCAATTCATTCGCTTGGCTACTTAGAGAAAAGGGGGGGGAGCGAACACGGCGTGCTTAGCCCTTTTCTTCACTTTTCGTCTTTCGCCCGCCTGATTGCTACCGAGAGAGGAAGAGGACATATATGCAAACAACAGTGATCACGGCGGGCTTGGTCCTCTCTCACTCTTCATCCCATTCTCCCCCACTTGTTTCAAAGGAATGGCCCAAAAGAAGAATACAAGTGATCATAGCGTACAGAATGCTAATTCCCGGGCCAAACACTATGGCAGGAAATTAAAAAAATTTTTAATTAGAAGTCAGAGAAAAGATTTTGAAGCGTTCGCTCGTCGAGAAACCGCTCTTACGAAAAACTTGGACTTGGAGTCGCTTGCTAACCGGATTTGAAGATAGACAGAAAAGGATGATTCTCACTTAATAAGGACCAGTGGGATGTCGGAATATCCCTCAGCTAAGTAAAGAAACCCCTCTTATCTCTATCTCTATGCATATTCGCACATTGGCCAACCAACTTTTTTCCATTTATTCTAATATTGACACACACATCGCATCAGATTTCATTTAAACAATAATACGTCTCTCCTATCTTTCGAGGACCACATTTTTTAAATAAAACTTTCTTCAGTTTTATATCTATATATCATCGTCTGTGTTTTTCTTTCACCGTGTATTGTATTTCATGTTTTTTTGCTTATCAGTTCTCGTCCAACAGACACCTTTTCTAACCAACAAAACATCATTAGCTAGACTGACGGAGGTGCAAAAAGGGCCAAAAATATAAATATCTTCAGTCACGAATACGGGTCGTGACAAGTGGTAACATGCCTAGTTTGGGGCAAACAAAATAAATAAATCAAAAATAATATCTGTTGAGAGTTCTGAAGTTCTTTGTAATTATAAGAATTATCGATTTCTTAATTGTTCTTACACATAAGAAAAAGAGATAAACAACATTAACTGAAAGCCGCACGTATATAAAAATATAGGTACTTGTGCAGTTTATGGACCGGGCTATTTTTTTAGATAGGATTTTCAAGTTAAATTCAATTTTTATGGTATCTTTTGTTTATTTAATTGTTAGGTGGAAGTACAGAATAGTTAATAAAGCCCCCACCCCCACCATATTAAGAATGGGTTTCTAAATAATAACGTTATTATTTCAGTACGGTCCGTAAACTGGAGAAGTACCAAAATATAACAGGATGTATCTGCGCTTACAAGTAATACACCAAAATATGCAAGCATGTCGATCTTGAACATATGAAAAAGCAGACTTACACTGACACGGACGTGTAGGGGTATTGATTTACTCCTCTCCAGGAGTTAGGCACAAGGCCAGTTTTTATCTTACTCCCACAAGTAAGATGTGACCCACGGTCGGGTCGGGAAAGTGGGGTTTAAAAATTGCCTGGGCAGCCCCGTCGGCATTCCCCGGTAGGGGCGCCTCAGGCAGTAAGCAATAAACTTACCCCTCCCCAAAGAGGGGAGGCGAAGCCTGGGAGGGTGGACCTCCTAGAACTGCACAGGACAGACCCATAGACAGGTGTAAATCAAGCTCGAAGGCCAAGACAATACCAGTCTATGGGGTGCAGTATCCATCGGAACAGATACTACACTTTGATCTTAGCCAAAAGGCTAAATAGATAACGACTTCATATTATTTACCTCCCCAGGAGGTTAGGCACAAGGCCAGGTTTATCTTACTCCCACAAGGTAAGATGTGACCCAAGCTCGGGTCGGGAAAGTGGGACTTGAAAAGCCAGCGCCCAAGAAGGTGAGCACTCTGGCCATTAAAAATTGCCTGGGCAGCCCCGTCGGCATTCCCTGGTAGGGGCGCCTCAGGCAGTAAGCAATAAACTTACTCCTCCCCAAAGAGGGGAGGCAAAGCCTGGGAGGGTGGACCTCCTAGAACTGCACAGGACAGACCCATAGACCAGCGTAAATCAAGCCCCGAAGGCCAAGACAATACCGGTCTATGGGGTGCAGTATCCATCGGAACAGATACTACACTTTGATCTTAGCCAAAAGGCCAAATCGAAAACGACTGCATGTTGTTTCAAAGGCACCTCAACAGATTTGGTCTGGAGGTGAGGAGACAACTGCGTGTTGCAGAACTAGTCTGAACAAAACAGGAACAGTGGACAAACGAATGTTGTCACTTAGGTGATTAAAGCAAAAAAGGGGGGGGGGAAGAATTTGGAAAACATGTCTCCTCAATGGTTAGCCCAAAAAGGTAGAAAAGAGGTAATGGACTATTGAGTTAATCATCGTGTTTAGTAGAAAGATGTGATTTTAGTAGCATTCTTCGTCGAGGAATAATTTGTGGAAAAGCAGGAAGCATATTTTTATTTTTTGTAAAAATTTTACTTTCTTCAAGAATCACACAATTTTGAATCGTAAATCTAACATTAACGCAAACCTAATTTACAGGGTGACCTCCACAAATGTCTGCAACCCATGAAAATGTCTGCAAATTTTTTAATAATTGAACAATTGCTTTAATAGTTCAAGTTTATGAAGAATCATTGAAAGGAAAATTAAAGTAGAATGGTTTCAAAAATGACTTGAACGATTCAAGAAAAGACAAAATCAAATCAAATCAAATCAAATCAAATCAATGGTGAATCTGAAAGCTCGCTTCAAGAGAAAATTTTAATGTCGTCAATATCAATATAAAAAAGTCATGTATGGGTGGGTCCACAAATTTAGGTATTATGGAACAATCTTCAACTTGAATGGTCAAAGATAGGGAGCCACTTATGCAATGCCAAGAGAGGAATGTGTAAGAGCTATTGGCAGTTTTGCATGTTGTATACTAGTTTACTTGCAATACAAAGGTGCACATCATTGAACGAAGACTGTTGGACATTCATGACTGAAACTTGGTGGACAAGTCAGGCATAGAATGAAGTTTATTGGTGCCAAATATGTTTGAATTGTAGAAAGAATTGTGAATTTTATCAACTATTCCATGGGTGGCACTTTTTGGGGAGGGGGGGGTCACCGTATTTTTGGGGGGGGTCACCATTTTTTTTGGGGGGGGGTCACCGCATACTCTTTTTGAAAAAAAAAAAGAAAAAAAAAGAAATCTATTTACTTGAATTTTAGTCATTTTTATTGTACACACAATGTTTTTAAAACCAACTTTATATCATCCCTTCACCCGGACAACAGCGGATAACTCTGCTAGTTTCTAGTTCAGATTCACCAGCTGAACAAAGTTTTGTAAGTTTTGTAAGTGACCTGGTTTTTCTGCATTTAACAATCAGCCGCATCAAAAGTGAAAACGAAGTCACTTGTAACAGCTTTTTGGTTATTATAAAATTCAAACAAGAGAAAAGAAAAAAACTAAACTGAAATGAGTCGTCGTACAATTGTGCGATTTTCTTCTGACAGGAATTACGAAGAACAATAAAAACAATAAAAACAATAAAAACATTGGTGGATTTATTTGAACGGTTGTCCTCATTCTGATTGTTAGCGACAAAAAAAATTAGTTTGGGTTTCCTTACAATCAAACCATGGAAAAGGAAGTCTTATTCTGTTTGGTTTTTAAGTAGGTTTATTTTGCAGTGAATACTCTTATCGTTGTACATTTCAAATCAAATCAATTTGTTGGCAACAAAAGCAGAAAAATGTGTAATGTCATGTTAAAAAAAGGAGCGAGTTTTAGGGGGGGGGAGGTTCTCTAGGAGTATATACATCCTCAAAAGTCTTGGCAAAAATTTAACGTTGTCATCTCCCCTAACCGGGATAGACATGTGACTTGTGAATTTGATATTCCCTAGAAACTTCCTTCTCGGTCTTACGCACAAGCTGTACGGTAAACTATTTTGGCTCAACAGGTGAAAGGCTGCTTACTCTGTATGCACGGCTGCTCGATGAACAGACTTTTCGATGATGTAATCCAGAGCCCAGATTCAAAAACCGTTCAAGTGACCTATTTTTCATCAGTTTTTATATCCTGTATGTTTGGGGCGTTGGATAATGACGAAGGACCACAACCTCGTGTTTGATGGTTCGATCCCCACTGACTCCCAGAATTTTCTTTTTTACAACTGTGACCTAAATATACATCGATTGGGGGGGGGGAGACTGAGTTAGTACTTACTTTTACCCTGGGCAACGGGGAGACTCCCTCTCCCTGTAGAGAGGGTGGGGGGCGACCGAGGGAATTTTGCCTGCAGGGGGGGGGGAAGAAATCATGAAGATAGTGGGGCAAGGGAGAGGGGAGGGTGACCGTCATGCTAGGGGATGAGGGGGCGACCAGAGAAAACACAGATTTTGCCCGGGGAAGAGAGAGATAATTTCGCTTTTGCCTGCAGAGAGGGAGGAAGAGCCCCGGGCAACGCCGGGTACCCCTGCTAGTTGAAATATAAGGCAAAAAAAAATCTCCTTGTGATTTCTTCTCGTCTCTAAGTCCTTGACAAAATTAGACTTCATTCATTCTCTCCAAAGTTTTCTATCCCTAACCCGTCTTGATTCATTATTCACAAATGTCTCATGTCTTCAGTCACAAACTGTTTCCAATTCCTTCGAGGTCTACCCACTTTTTGTGGACCAGCTATTTCCATTAAAACTAATATCCTTGAATCTTCTGAAGACATCCTTTGCGCATGACTGAACCAATTTAATCGTATTCGAAGAACTTCCTCAACATCGATGAAACCCCCAACTCTTCCATTGACGAATTTGTTCTTGCAATTATATTTGTCAGTTTGTTTCACACAGGCTATGGAATCAGAATCCAGAATCCATGATTTCTTTATTCAAACACAATGAAACAGTAGTCTAACTGAGTTTCATTACGTAGACAATAAAAACAATATTTTTAAAATAATAGTCGTAAATACAGGAAGTCGGAGGAATTTTCGCTCTCAGACTCAGATCTACTACCACTGCCTCCATGTACACCGGGAAGACATTTTATAAGATACATACTTTTGTAGCATCGTTATTATTATGTACAGAAGAACAGATACAAACGGTATATACAACTGTCCTCTCATCTTGTGATGCTTATATAACACCTTGATGTGAAACCGGAATCTTAACGATTACACCCGTTAAATAACGTAACACTAAAAAGTAATACTTTTTATGTTAACTTACGTTAAACATATTTAACTACCAGCTGCTGTTACCACAGTTAACACTATGTAAGTAACCTTTACATTTCCGTTCACACTTATTTCACCTTGCTAACAACTCGCGCAATTTCTGTATTCTCATGGAACATTGTAATTTTTGTTTTGGATTCATTTCTCTTAGCTACTTCCTTTAGTACCTTCATGTGTTGCATGTTTTTTTAACCTCTGTTAATGTTTGCCCCCACCCTGACAAACTGTAAATAAACTAAATGTTATATGTTAAACTGTTGCCCTTTTATCTTTCTTTCAGACATGAACAAAAGTTGTATGTTACGAGAACGATATATTCTCCAATACGTGGCCACCAAGATGTAAAGATGAATATCCAACAGTCATACTTTATACTCCTGTTTATCTTTATTCAGTAAAAAGTCGCGCGTGCGTGGTCCCCTTCTGTATGTGACTCGATGTGGCGAGTGTAAAATGCAATAAATTTGGGCAATTTGGGACTTTTTGACCCCCCCTTTGACCCTCTGGGGGCGCGAACCAGAATTTTTCAGAGGTCAAGGATGCTCATTTTATATTCAGAACAATTGCCTCTACATTTTGGTCAAGTTTCAGAAAAATTGAATGGATGGATCAAACGTTATGGGAGAAAAGGGTCATTTTTTTGCCATTTTGGGGGCTTTCGACCCCCTGGGGGCGCGAACCAGATTTTTTCCAAGGTCAGCGATACTTATTTTCTATTAGGAATAATTGCCTCCACATTTTGGCCAAGTTTCAGAGAAATTGAATGGATTGATGAAAAGTTATGGGGCAAAAAATGTCATTTTTTGCCATTTCGAGGCCTTTTAACCCCTTGGGGGCTAACCAGATTTTTTTTTTCAAAAATCGGAGAATGTCACTTTTTAACCTGACCAAAGTTACAACTTCATGCAAAATTTCAGAGAAATTCAATTGATGGTTGTGGAGAAAAATCCGAACGGACGGGCATCAAAACATAAGTCCCCCGATTTTATAAATCGGGGGACCAAAAAGACAAACGAGACTTAGTTGAGAAAATGGATGAGAGTTTTTGGGTTAGTAAATGTAGAACAGTTGAAAGAAAAGAGTCAGTTGGTAGGGGAAGGCCAAGGAAAACAGGGGAGGAAGTGATAAGGATGGATTTGAGAGAAAGAGGGATAAATACAGACTTGGCCAGAGATCGGTTACTTTGGAAGTCAATTTTTTTAAAAGCCGGCCAACACACGTGGCAGCGTATAAAATGATGTGGCGGTGACGATGACGGAATACTTGTTGAAAATAACCAAGAAAGATAAGTTTAAACTAATTCCAGATATTATATTTCTAAATTTTTGAGATGAAAATTAATAATTTGCATAATTTTGGTTATTCGGACTACATTTCTCATCTTGAGTGTTATCATCACAACGTTTCGGCTGCTGTAACCTACGGCCTTCTTCATGTGTATCTCTTGAACTTGAGAATATTTTTTGAACTCGGGAACATTGACGGAATTTCGAACGGAACCCTTTATTTAATCCACGGGGGTAGCATGCTCTTGTTCCGTCACCCATGACTGGGAGAAATCTTCAGTAATTCACAATTCTTTGTATCCCTGCACCGAGGAATGAACCTTCAACCTTCAGATGACTATCACTTGGAACTGAGTTCAACAGAAATATTCCAGAGTTCGAAGAGATATACCTGAAGAAGGCAGGAGGTTACAGCGGCCGAAACGTTCTGAGTATAACACTCAAGATGAGAAATGTAGTCCAAATAACCAAAATTATGCTAATTCCAGATATATACATTTAAAAAAGTTAAATTATGAGATGGAGCTTAAATATAATTGTATCAATAGCGGAATGGCAAATCGATTTAAGACGAACGAGTGTAGGTATCAAAGAAAAAGAACAAATAGGTTTTCGCTTAATTTATTGATCACATGACAATTTGACAGGAGGGGTGAGTTTTTGGTGCGGATATTTTCAAAGCGAGAAAACAAACACAATACGTATGAATCAGCCACTTACAATATTTTGACTTACATAATTCTGTTTTATCTGGTATTGAGTTCCTCTGTAAATCAGGTACTCACGGGAGTGGCCACCTGAAGGTTGCCGACATCCATGATGACAGTGGTGCTATCTCTTCCACCACCGCCACTCCTCAGAGAAAGACAATAAGATGAAATCGGGGTAGAAATTTTCAAAGGTTATTCTTACAGAAATATTGGAAAATAACCATAGTTAATTGGGTATTAATTTCAGATTGCCAGTCATCATGTGAACACCAGTGACTAACGGTGACACCAGCTGCAAGATGACTCAACCACAAGCTGTGAGCTGTCCTATAAACAAGGTTTGAAATCCTTTGGAAGTAAACCTTTGCCAATAAACATTGATTTTAAATAACTTCTTTCCAACACGCATCCTGATTTTGTGATGGCTATATATTCATATTTTAATTCATAGAGTTACATAGTCTGGTTATCAACAAGAAAAAAAAAAAAAAAAAAAAAAAAAAAAAAACACATTTAACGCAGCCTTTTACAAGATACAACGGCTTCTTTATCCGTTCTCAGACAAAGTTTCCTCACAATTTGTTATCTTTGTTGTAAATTGGCTGGGAAATTGTCAGTTACGATAAAAAATAAACACACCGTTTTCACAATTTCAAATGTTGCTGCTGGATAAAATTATTTTTGCATCATCCAATCAAAACCCTTGTTGGCATGGTAACTGGCTAGACAGACAACCGATCTATTTATGTCATCCTCCCACTCTTTTCTTTCAACGTTTCATCTCATCCGTCCTTCCTCTCACCATCTAATACATTCAAAATGCAAACAAGCAAGATTATCAGTGTTTTAGCATCATATAGACGGGTGACGCTTAAGTTTTAGATGTGGCTAGCTTACATAGAAGAAGTAGGCATTTGTAAAATAAGTAAACTTCTAAGAATAATGGCCAGTAGAATTTAAGATTTACAGTAACATTTTTGGTAAAAGTACAGAATAGTTAACACTCGAGAACTCGTAAACCAAAACAAAACAAACAACATATAATTTATATCAAACACATTAGAATGAAATTCTCTACCAAACCCAGCTAGTTTGAACGTGTGGAAACGATTTGTTAGATTTTTACCGTTTAAAATAATCTTACAAATCGTTATGGCATTTAAAAAAAAAAAAAATGGTTCTTTTCACAATTTCTTTTGTTTTTTTGTTTACAAATTTCTTGTGTTAATTTTTCTGTAATTGTACCTACCATTTAAAAAAAACTTTCTACACATTAAAATTAGCCGGGTTCAGTAGAGAATTTAATTCTAATGCCCGTTACATAAATTATGTGGGTTTTTTAAGGGGGGGGGGGCGTATGAGTTGTCGAGTGTTAACTATTCTGGAATTGTACCAATCTTTTTATCAGTAGAATATATTGATAATTTGAGAAATGGTGGATTCTTTAAGTGTTAAAAATGGTCTAAATGTTACTGTCATTGCATGAAGATGTATGTATTTCTGACAATGTGACTGTTTCTATATTCCTTTGGTGCAAATAAAAATTAAAAATCACAAATATATACCCCCCCCCCCGCTCCCTGCAAAAAAAAAGAAATGACATAAAAAAAAAATCACTAAATTTTACAGGGAGTTGCCTTTATGAAACTATGAGCCGATACATCCATACTTTGTCATTTTTGGTGTCGATATGTTATACTTGGTTGCTATGACTACATATACGTATGATATACATCTTCACAATTGGCAGCATAAAAATACATATACACCAAAAGTGGGGAGCCAGAGTTGGGGATTTTTGAAGGAGTCAACTTTCTACCTTTGGTATACATGTCCATCAAACTAATAGGGCCTGCGACATCAAACTAATATGGCCTGCGACATCAAACTTATAGGGCCTGCGACATCAAACTTATAGGGCCTGCGACATCAAACTAATAGGGCCTGCGACATCAAACTAATAGGGCCTGCGACATCAAACTAATAGGGCCTGCGACATCAAACTAATAGGGCCTGCGACATCAAACTAATAGGGCCTGCGACATCAAACTAATAGGGCCTGCGACATCAAACTAATAGGGCCTGCGACATCAAACTAATAGGGCCTGCGACATCAAACTAATAGGGCCTGCGACATCAAACTAATAGGTCCTGCGACATCAAACTAATAGGTCCTGCGACATCAAACTAATAGGTCCTGCGACATCAAACTAATAGGACCTGCGACATCAAACTAATAGGACCTGCGACATCAAACTAATAGGACCTGCGACATCAAACTAATAGGACCTGCGACATCAAACTAATAGGGCCTGCGACATCAAACTAATAGGACCACTTCAGTTCTAATATTTATTTATTGGAGTTTCTGTGAAACCAAAGATGAGGATGACAAACAAATAACACCCTACTTGAGAGTCCAACGTTGAAACTTCTCGGCCTAACATTCACAGCAAACATGAATTGGAACAAATACATAGAAGACATTGCCAAGGCTGCTGCAAAGAAATTGGGCTCCCTCTACCGTGCTAGAAAACTTCTCACACCTGACAGTATCCTATATCTCTACAAAGCCACCATCCGCCCATGCATAGATTATTGTTGTTACATATGGGTTGGTGCACTATCCACCAGTCTCTCCCTCTTAGAAAAGGTCCAAATAAGAGTCGCTAATCTAATAGGTCCCTCACTATCAATCAAGCTCCAACCCCTTCCCCATTGCTGCAATGTTGCATCCTTGTGCTTGTTTTACAAGTACTTCAATGGAATGTGCTCCGATGAACTTGCTGCTCTAGTGCCCCCCTCGGCGTAAATACACTCGACCAATCCGACAATCAGCTAAATTCCATCCATTCACTGTGGAGGTCCCTAGATGCCGAAGAGCCTTCTACTCCAATAGTTTCTTTTTTAGTGCTGCCGGATTTGGAACCCATCCGCCTGCTCCCTTTTTCTCCGACTGTACTGACATGCAGAAATTTAAAACTAATGTCAACAAACATCTAGCTGCACAGCTCCCAATTTAGGATCATCCCCCCCCCCCCACTAACTTTCACCCTAATTCTCAGTAGCCCCTTATGTCTGTGGTAATTTGCCTTGCTTGGGGTGAACCGAGTTTATTAAAAAAAAAAAAACAACAATAAAAAAACTGAACATCAGTTTTTTCTTTGTTCCTTTTTAAAATGAGAATAGGATTATCTTCTCACTTTAAATTTTTATTGAAATTTTTTCCCACTTTTTCTGAAGAGAGTTGTCTAAATTGTTTCATTTTTTTTTTTTCTTTTTCTGAAGAAAGTTGTCTAAATTGTTTCATTTTCGTTTCTTCTGTTTATTCTTTAGCATTGACCGTAAATAATTTTTTTATTCATCGGATTTTTAAAAACCTGCAACAACTATTTGACCTTTGACTTTTATGTAATTCGTATCTAACCCTAACCCGAACATTACTAATACTATATATTTCTTCCTGAGATTCTCATGAATGGCTCTGCTCTTGAGGAGAAATCGACTCTTAAGTTTCTTGGAGTTCAAACATTAGATCCATTGCTCTTTCTGCTTCTCGTAAAGTCGGTTCTCTCTATCACTCCAAACACTTTCGCACACCTGAGGCTATTCTCTATCTCTACAAATCCACAATCAGACCATGTATGGAGTACTGTTGTCATATTTGGGCTGGTGAATCTCTGTCCCATTTGAGGGTTCTTGATAAGGTGCAGAAACATCTGTAATTTGATTGGCCCCACCCTTTCTTTTCTGCACCCTCTTTTTCACATACGTGATGTTGCTAGTCTCAGTCTTTTCTATAAATACTATTATAGCATGTGTTCTTCAGAATTATGTAATCTATTCCCCGCTTCTTTTGTTCCAGCTCATTTTACTCGTTGGTCTAGTGGTCTCCACTGATACCTCATTGTAATACAGCTCCCTATTCCAGTAGCTTCTTTCCAAGAACCGCAGGTTTGTGGAACTTTCTTCCTGCTGACTGTTTTCCTCCTACCTATAGGCTTGGTCTTTTCAAGATTAAGGTCGATAGGCATCTCCTGTCTTTGCGATAATCATATTTGTTCTTGTTAGCTCCTTACATCAAGTGACTTCATGCCTTGTCTGGAGTGATATCCATTAAAAAAAAAAATTAAAAAAAAAAAAAATGGATAGTTATTTTTTTCTTTTTTTTTTTTTTAAAGAATTTAAAGAATTTAAAGACCAAATGCAATCAGATAAAATGATGCGTGTTTGTCTTCCCATTTCTCAGAGAGGATTTGATATATCCCGGGAGATGTTATGCTTCAGTTTCAAATAGCATTTTCATTAGAAAATACACAGATTGAACGAATAAATCTTACTTCAGATGTACCGAAGCATTTCTATAAGAGCCAGCTATTAATTAGTCACGCTTAAGTTTGAAAAATCAATAAAAAAAATTTTTTTTAAATGTGAGCCGTTGGGTCACCCACTGAGCTCAGGTTAAATTGTTTGAATCAGGAAAACATGAGTTTGCAAAAATAGCTTACTATAAAAATGTAAAAAAATAAAAACTAGTCTCCATCTCTCACTACAAGACAAATAGTATTATTGCCTGTGATCATATTGCCTTTTGTTTATAATCGACGATACAAATATTTTTATTCTTTTCTTTCTTTATTACCATTGACTGTTAATAAAGAGAGACAGACAGACTGACGAAAGCGAGAGTTATAAACGACATATAGAATAAGAGTGAGAGGTCACAACATACAGTGAGAGAGGATGAAAGTGATAGATAGAAAGTTAGTAAGCGATAGATCGCTTGGTGAGTTAATTACAAATTACAGCTAATAAGAACAATTAAAATGGATGTTTTCAAACATAACTCAATCCTAAAATTAAGCAATATCTAGCATGCATTTTGTGCGATTGAAATGTATAAAAAAAAAGGGCTTAGAGAAACCAACGTTGATTAACTCCCATTTAGTATAATAATAGATTTGCCTCGCGAAACGTGGAGATGAAATGAACGCATCTTAACAATATCAGTTTTCTGTCTTGTTTTTACTTCTGTTCGCTCCAAACAAGGGGAGCACATTGCGACTGAAGCGTAAGGGGCTACTGTGATAGGGGCCAGATTTATAGAGAACCAGCCTGGATGGGGAGTTGGGCAACAAGGTTTGTTCACATTACATTTAAATTTCTGCATGGTGGTAAGTTGGGGGAAAAAAAGAGCAAGGAGGGAATTCCAAAGGCAGGAGGTCTGAAGAAAGAATCTATCAGAGTAGGAAATCTTCCGGCATATAAGGACCTCTACAGTGAAGGGGTGGGATTTTGCTTCTAGCTGAGAGGGTCGAGAGTATTTACGTTAAGGGGATACAAATGCAGTAAGATTATCGGAGCACAGGAATGCAACAGGTGCTGGAGCTTAGCAGACAGTGCACATTGTTGTTTTCTATGTCATCAAATGCAATCGAGTAATCATCTTGAGAATGAAAATTATTCAGTGATGACTTTCGTCGGACATTTAGTTGCTTCTATGTTAAAACTTCATACAAACAATTTCGAATCATCTAGTTGCTTCTATGTTAAAACTTCATACAAACAATTTCGAATCATCTAGTTGCTTCTATATTTAAACTTCATACAAACAATTTCGAATCATTTAGTTGCTTCTATGTTAAAACTTCATACAAACAATTTCGAATCATTTAGTTGCTTCTATATTTAAACTTCATACAAACAATTTCAAATCATTTAGTTGCTTCTATATTTAAACTTCATACAAACAATTTTGAATCATGTAGTTGCTTCTATGTTAAAACTTCATACAAACAATTTTGAATCATTTAGTTGCTTCTATGTTAAAACTTCATACAAACAATTTTGAATCATTTAGTTGCTTCTATGTTAAAACTTCATACAAACAATTTCGAATCATTTAGTTGCTTCTATATTCAAACTTCATACAAACAATTTTGAATCATTTAGTTGCTTCTATATTTAAACTTCATACAAACAATTTCGAATCATTTAGTTGCTTCTATGTTAAAACTTCATACAAACAATTTTGAATCATTTAGTTGCTTCTATGTTAAAACTTCATACAAACAATTTCGAATCATTTAGTTGCTTCTATGTTAAAACTTCATACAAACAATTTCGAATCATTTAGTTGCTTCTATGTTAAAACTTCATACAAACAATTTTGAATCATTTAGTTGCTTCTATATTTAAAATTCATACAAACAATTTCGAATCATTTAGTTGCTCCTTTGTTTAAACTTCAAACAAACAATTTCGAATCATTTAGTTGCTTCTATGTTAAAACTTCATACAAACAATTTCGAATCATTTAGTTGCTTCTATGTTAAAACTTCAAACAAACAATTTCGAATCATTTAGTTGCTTCTATGTTAAAACTTCATACAAACAATTTCGAATCATTTAGTTGCTTCTATATTTAAACTTCATACAAACAATTTCAAATCATTTAGTTGCTTCTATATTTAAACTTCATACAAACAATTTTGAATCATGTAGTTGCTTCTATGTTAAAACTTCATACAAACAATTTTGAATCATTTAGTTGCTTCTATGTTAAAACTTCATACAAACAATTTTGAATCATTTAGTTGCTTCTATGTTAAAACTTCATACAAACAATTTCGAATCATTTAGTTGCTTCTATATTCAAACTTCATACAAACAATTTTGAATCATTTAGTTGCTTCTATATTTAAACTTCATACAAACAATTTCGAATCATTTAGTTGCTTCTATGTTAAAACTTCATACAAACAATTTTGAATCATTTAGTTGCTTCTATGTTAAAACTTCATACAAACAATTTCGAATCATTTAGTTGCTTCTATGTTAAAACTTCATACAAACAATTTCGAATCATTTAGTTGCTTCTATGTTAAAACTTCATACAAACAATTTTGAATCATTTAGTTGCTTCTATATTTAAAATTCATACAAACAATTTCGAATCATTTAGTTGCTTCTTTGTTTAAACTTCAAACAAACAATTTCGAATCATTTAGTTGCTTCTTTGTTTAAACTTCAAACAAACAATTTCGAATCAGAATTTAATTCACTTTCACTTATAACAAAGTATGACAAAGAAAAAGGCCGCAGTTAGAATTAGAACATAGAATTGAATCGTAAAACCCAGGCTTAGGGGTTAGAACATTGTTGACACTTTTTCATTAACCATGCAAAAGACGAGCCAAATTTAAACTCAAATGGTCATACGTTCAGCAGTTCACTTGACACACACGTTAGACTCTAACGTGCGTATCAAACTCCCAACCCGCAGACCATTTCTGGCCTGTGCAGCAATTTCATCCGGCCTATGTAACCATTTTTACATCAGCATGAAACTGGTAAAAAAAAAATTCAAACTGCTTTGCAAACCCATTTGCCATCAATGTGGAAACTGCACCTGTGCAGATCCAAATGAAGCTGATCGAACTGCAGTGGAATGAGAAATTAAAAGCAAAACACGATTAAGTCAACTCGCCTCATACGATTGAAGCAATGCCCCAACTCCATTTACATACAGCTCAAAAATGCCATCTTTGTTTAGAAGTACTTATCTGTCCAAATAGCCGTTCTATTATGAAGATGAATAAAAGGGGTCACAAAGTAAATCATTCTATTTTTCAACTATTAACAAAAGATTAAAATGGCTGACTTGTTTACGAGTGGGCCAAAATACATTCTGATGGATTAAATTTCCTAATTATATTATTGTTTTAGATAGGATTCCTAAAATTTTGTTTTATATTACGCCATTGCATTTTTTTTATTTCAATAAAAAAAAATTTTAAATTTGATATTTAATTATCACGGTTACATCGATGAAAGAAACACACACGTGAAGTTGTCTCATCTATATAATAATACACTAAGGCAATTTCATGTTCGTACGTACGTACATTCTCACCACCCACCCTTTTTTAAAAGATGGGATTGCCCGATCGCAGAAGATGCAATGCAAAAAAAGTAATTTTTAAAATGTCATCTGATGTTACTGTTGTCAAACATGAAACTAACTAAAATATACTTTCTTCCTTGGCCTTTTGGCAAAGATCAGAGTGTAGTATCTGTTCCGATGGATGCTACACTCTGTAGACCGGTACCATCTTGGCCTTCGGGCCTTGATTCCGCCGGTCTGAGGTATTGTCCTGTCCAGTTCTAGGAGGTCCACCCTCCCAGGCTTTACCTTCTCTTTGAGAAGGGGTTAGTTTATTGCTAATCACCTGAGGCGCTCCTACCAGGGAATGCCGACGGGGTTACTCAGGCATTTTTGTAGGCCAGAGCGCACTAATCTTAGTACACTGGCTAACCACACCTGACTTTGTGTCTAGCCTCTGGAGAGGAGGTAACTAAAAATACTTTGACCTTGTGTCTAACCTCGTGGAGGTAAATAACTTGGCTAGAATCAAAATGCAATTTCTGTTCTGTCGTGCGATAGTACAATAATATCTTGGGGTGCGTGTTCACACCGGACATTCCTAGAACGGAAATATGTCACAAACTCCTAAAAGGGTTTTGGAGATAGAACCCCAATAACTAGATGCATTCTGAAACGACATTAACCAGAATACTTAGATAAGTATGTTTCAGTTTTAACAAAGGTGGTACAATAATATGAGATTTGCGTTTGCACTGGACGTCCATAGAATGGAAATAGGTGCTTCTGCTGTTTCACAATGACATGTTAGGCCTCTCTTTTAAAGTTTAAAAATAAAAAATAGCTAAAGAAATGTATAAACTTTGTTATGTACTTACGTGGTAGCTGAAAAGAAGACTGTACACCAAAAATGACGCAAATTCATCCAGTATTTATTGAACTAAAAAATTTTTTAAACATTTTATTTATATGTCCACATTTTTCTTATATTTTTAGTTTTTCCGAAAGTTATCTCCCTTGAATGTCTACCGGTACATAAGATCGTTTTTATTTAATTTTTCTTATAATTTAATAAATATTGGATGAATTTGCGTAGTTTTTTTCTGTACAATTTTATTTTCAGCTAACGCGTAAGTACATAACAAAGTTTATACATTTCTTTAAATATTTTAATGTCATTGTGAAACAGCAGAAGCACCTGGAAATATTTTTAAGCATGGCAGCAATATGTAACAGATGAAGGATATAACTGTGGAATTTTCACGGGTTCCGCTAGTAATTTTATTAAATGTAGATAATTTAAGTGAAAAATGTATTTATTTTTTAAAAATAAAATTACATACAATCTGTTTCAATACATGTTTATGTTCAAAAAGTTTTAGTTTGTTCGATAAATATTTATTCTGTTCGGTCCGTGACCAAAAGTGGTTTGTCCCCCCCCCATGTGCAACAGAGTTTGACACACCTGCGTTAAAAAAACAAACATACGAAGGTCAGTGTCGGGTGTGACAGTTGGTGACTTTGAGGTTTGTATCAACTATTGAACAAAAATCAGATAAAATTTTCTTTTCTTTTTTTAAAGATAAAGAGTGGCTTCATCAGGCAGAGATAAGGCGAAAAGTTAATTGAGTGTTAAAGATTGATGGGGAGGATATGTCTACTAGTACCTAATGTTTGAAAACAGGAAGTGTTTCAGACAAGGGGGTCAATGGATTTATCTGGCTGAATTGTGAGAACTGAAAGCTGATAAAACAGCCGCATATGACATCACCTGTTCGAGGAGGACAGAATTATTCTGGGAGAAGATAGTTTAGTTTGGCAGAAGCGACTGAACTGAGAAGATACGTTTTAAAGATAGTCTAACAAAACGATGAATAATTAAGCAATGCACTTAAAACAAGTAACTCTCTCTTCCCTCCATTTTTACCTTTCAGCTACATGACGATCATCTAGCTGACAAAATCTTTTATTTTTCTGACAATGGATTGATTGAATGATTATAATAAAAAAGAATGTCAAATAATTTTTGTTGCAGCTAATGTAATTGTTATAGTGTGATGTTGATGGACTCTTGCAGGAACTATGAATAGAGTTATGACTAAGTGTTGTAGCAGTCATGGTGGCAGTCATAGCCACAGTATTGAACGCAGATTTTTCTGTAACGTACTATTCTGTAAATACACTCTAATAAATATACCACCCTGTTGTCTTATTTATTATCGGCCCTTCAAGGTCACAACAGGAATCTAAAATCCATTTCAATCAAAAAAAGTTTGTATTAATTCCCTTAAATTTTCTCTAGAAACAATAGAAACCCAATATTTTTCTGACTTGCTGGAGGCTTTTAGTCAGTTTCAATTATCACTGATCATTTGAAAAAAGCGTGCAAACATTTAAGATTTGTATTTTCTTTGTATTGGTGACATTATGGATGCCTTATGCATTCAGCATTTCAGGTGGTCCGAATAATTCAACTAGAACTGTCTTACAAAATGGCAACGTCGAGCTTAAATGATGCCTAGAGATTACAGAAGATAATGGTAGGTGTCAAAGAGGAAGTGAGGAATTAGACTCTATTGCATGATGATGATGATGATGATGTAAAAAAGATCATGATGATGATGATGCTGATGATGATGATCATGACGACGACAACGATCAGCCTTCTTCGGGTGCATTGTGCGGAACTCAGAATTTTTAACCCACCCTTTTACTGGAACTATAGGGGTACACTTTGTAATTCCATTCTCAGGCTTTTGTGACATTCTTTCAGTTGACCAGCTGCTTTTACTTGGGATTGAACTCGGCACCTCAAGATAAACTAAACATTTTAACCAACATCCTACTTGTAAAGAATAATACAAACATTTGTTCGAATGCCAGGATTCCTTTTATACAAAACAATATGTGGCATTATTTTTCTAAAATATTTAAAATATATAAAAGGAAATAATTTATGATAAACCTTTACAAGATATTTTCAAATACAAGTTCTTATGTTTATACAATGAACATAAGGTTGCTCACAATGGGAAATTATTGGGGTCGCATTTCTCTAAAGAATCTCTATATTAATACAAATTACAAGTTCACGTGAGGTTTGTGGGTGTTTCTCGCATCAATGTAACTTTGATATATATTCTTTATTTATATCAAAAATGCAATAGAATAAAATTCAATTTTTTTAAAATCTTATTTAAAAAAATAATTTCATTACAAAATTCCACCACAATGCATTTCGGTTTCTTCGTAAACAAATCAGCCATTTTTATATTTTGTTAATAGTTAAAAAAAAAAAAAATTTTTTAAATGAAAGAATGAATTTCTTGCGGACCCTTTGAAATTTGAAATCAATTTAGAATCATTTAAATTATCAAATAAAAAGTCATTTAAACTGACTTAAAAATTCTTAGCAAATTCTCATTTAATTAAATTTCTCGAGATTTCTGTAAACCCTTTATTTCCTCATCTTGGCTGCCATGATCACAACGTTTCGGCCGTTCTGCTCTCCGGCCTTCATCAGGTGTCCTGTATCGAACTCGGGCACCATCTGTCTGGACTCTCGAACCCAATCCCTTTATTGTCACTAGGGTACCATGCTCGGATTCCATTTTTTGGCTCTGGGACAAACTCGTTAATTCTCCGTTGCTTTCAGTTCTGCTGCTGCTGATGAATGTTATCTTCACTGCCTTCACCCAGGATTGAACTTAGCACCACCAGATAACTTGCAACTTTCGAACCAACGGCTTAGACCAATTAGGAATCAATTTTTGGTACTGTTAAACTTATGTTTGTAAACCTTTATTATTATTATTATTATTATTATTATTATAACATTCTATTTATCACCATTATTATTATTAATAATAATAATAATTTACTAGCAGGACCCGTGTAAATTACACGAAATTATGTTTTCAATACTAATTATCTTGTTCCTAACCTATGCATGTTTGAATAAAATATGATAATATTTAACTTGTATATTTATTTTAAAAAATGAACAACACATGAAACAATTGGCAAAACTTTTTTATACACAATATTTCTAGTGAAGGTAATTTTTCAACGACTAACCCTTACTTTGTAAATGTTTTAGATTAAATTAAATTTGGCGCCAATTCATGAGTAGCATACAAAGATTGCTTTTGATATAATCGTGACACATAAAATAACACACACGTCTTTCCGGTCGTCCCCTCCCTACCTTCCCCCCTTCGATGTAAAAAAAAATCTTAGAGGTTGGTTGGGATCGAACTATAAACCAGTCGGGGCGACGTCAAAAACAGACGACACAATCGCGCCAAAGGGAAATACTTAAAAATATTATGAAAATTAGGTAACTTGAATGATTTTCCAAATCTAGGTGCGGCACGCATGCGCAGAGCTTTTGATGTAAGCGTGACACACGAACACACACGCTATCGTATTAATATATAGATTATTAATAATAATAATTTATTATTAATAATAATCTCTTGTAATGGCATCCTAAGAAGATTTTAAAATCCAATCGGATTTACAGTGTTTACACACTAATAGCATTTGGAAATATTTCAACTTAAGCAAAAAGACTCCCGGGCAACGCCGGGTAAATCCAACTAGTTAGAAATTAAATCTCACTGAAGCGGGTATGGTTTGGTAGTTTTGTTTTACGGCATATCAACCCTTTTTGGGTTATTTAATGCCGAATCTGGTCATTATAGTGAAAGTTTTTATGCTTCAAGTTCTTTATATCTTCAAATGTTTAATCATCGTTTTTGGTTTGGTAGTTTTGTTTTACGGCATATCAACCCTTTTTGGGTTATTTAATGCCGAATCTGGTCATCATAGTAAAAGTTTTTATGCTTCAAGTTCTTTATATCTTCAAATGTTTAATCATCGTTTTTGGTTTGGTAGTTTTGTTTTACGGCATATCAACCCTTTTTGGGTTATTTAATGCCGAATCTGGTCATTATAGTAAAAGTTTTTATGCTTCAAGTTCTTTATATCTTCAAATGTTTAATTATCGTTTTTGGTTTGGTAGTTTTGTTTTACGGCATATCAACCCTTTTTGGGTTATTTAATGCCGAATCTGGTCATTATAGTAAAAGTTTTTATGCTTCAAGTTCTTTATATCTTCAAATGTTTAATCATGGTTTTTGGTTTGGTAGTTTTGTTTTACGGCATATCAATCCTTTTTGGGTTATTTAATGCCGAATCTGGTCATTATAGTAAAAGATTTATGCTTCAAATTCTAAAAATAAAATAAAAAAGGGGAGGGAGAAAGGGAGAGGGGCTGTTGTTTTTGTTTTTGGTTTTGTAGAACATAATTAAGTTTTACAAAAAAAACAAAACAAAAAAAAACAAAAAACGTCAATGTAGGTGAATTTCGTCTCAGGGAGCCACAGGGCAGCCTGATCTGGTATCACCAGCTCACTGAAGCAGAATGACAAGATAAAGATAAGATTCTTGTCAGAACTTTGATAAAAAAAAAAAATAGATCAACAAAAGGTTGCCTTTGTCTAAATATTTTAAAGAATTTGTACGATGCATTAAATAATTTCACACATATATATATATATGATTATTTTTATTTATACAGACATGTACAAAATCTGAGACACTGGCATGTCGATGTTATCGATCAACAGCTATAATAAACTGAGATCTCATCAGGCAGAGTTAGAATCCGATCTTAACCTTAGATCATATTTGATATATATATATATATATAGATAGATAGACATTTCACGTATATATATATATATAATTTCTACAAAGTTCTAAAATATAAAAAACATCCAAATATTAATCGGATTAACAGACTGGAAAATTGGATTTGAAGGACAAAAGTCTCCAGATATGGCGGAGGGGCGGAGGTTGGTGAAAAAAGAAAAGAAATGACCCTCAGGTCGTTTAAAAAAATAAAACGAATCCAACCGACTCCACACCTAGAATTTATTTAAACTCATCTCGAAGTTCCGTCACCAATTTAGGTCAAATAAGATTTCTGTTTTTCAATCATACCCAGCCTATCAAGCACGACTCACTTTTTAACTATAACTAGCTGTACCTACTCAGTATTGCATGAAAGTTTGTTTTTTTTGTTCAGTTTCGGAAACGTCAACCATAGATTTTACTCGGGTGACGTATGTACAACGAATGCTACGAAATCGAGAAAGACGAAGCAAGTATGCCGTTCCGAATGTTACCGAAGCCCTCCCCCTTTCCCATGTTCAGAATGGATTCTACAACTCTGCCAGTAAAATCTATGGTTGACGATTACGAAACAGTACCGTCGTTTTACTGTAACAGATGAAGGATATAACTGTGGAATTTTCACGGGTTCCGCTAGTAATTTTATTAAATGTAGATAATTTAAGTGAAAAATGTATTTATTTTTTTAAATAAAATTACATACAATCTGTTTCAATACGAAACAGTACCGTCGTTTTTACTTTTATTGAAAAAGAAAAAAGTTTCCACATTATTATTTGGAAGACAACCTTTCCTTATTATGGTATCGTTTAGTTATTAAGTTACAACAAGTGTTACACTGGTCGGAATAGACTGTAGTATGGAAGAACATCTGGACGATAGACTGGATGCAGCAGAACTTCCACACCGTCTAATTCTTCAATATTGTTGCTGTTTTTTGGGGCGATATGCGGCTTTGAATGAAGGGTCACCGATTTGAGTTTTTCGATGAAGTTGATAAAGCCTGTCAAGAATTTTTCAATTCAAAGCCGAAAGATTGGTACTTTAATTAAATCTGAAAGCTTACAGTTTGTTCACAGAAGGTTCTGGACAATGGTCTTAAATTTGAAGAATAGTTATTGTTTTTTAATCAATTCTTGCATAAAAATAAAACATTATTTTTACATGGTGCCATACAAACGTTTTCCATCAACCCTAACCCTTACCCACACAAACGTTTTCCATCAACCTCGCAACTCCTATGTTCCCTATTAAACAAGAAAATCTTTAGTGAACAAATATTTTTTTTTAATTGACATCAAGAATTAAAATTTTGTATAATTATATTTCAGCTTCCAAAGCTTTGCCCACATGCAAACCATTCATTCTCATAATGTTGAGGCCTCCTTTCAGTCTGAAGAAACAATGGATAAGTCCCGTAAGAGTACCTGTGTGATGGAAGTCTATAGTGAAGTAAGGGTTGCGCAATCTCAAACCGCATCTCTTCTAAACAGGATTTGCTAGAGTCCAGTGTGAACAGACAAAGTCGGTTTTGAAGCTAGTGGCAAGGAAAAAGACTAAAAAAAAATGCCGAGATAAGCAGAGAAAGATGTCATTCCAGAGTTTTCCTTCTACTAGACTAATTGCGCAACTAAGGATTGAGAGTCTAGTCAGAGATAGGATACATGGATGCATACCTTTCCCCCCAGCCACACAAGAGTATTAATGAAAGTGATGCAGTAACCTCTCAAGAACTCGAATGTGGTACGCGCATAGCCATCCCTACTACAGGCCAGGCAATCGTGCAACTGGGGTCTTTTACTGGGGGCCAGGTGAATTTTCTTAAATATTCGATAAGAAGTTGCAAACAAAGGTAAAATTCCTCTGTGAGATTAGTTTGATGTTTTTATGTGTTTTTACATACCAAATAATAAGAACCACAATGAGCTAATTGATAAATTTGACAATTATTGACAAATTCCTATAAATGAAGAGACCGGTAATTTTGAATAAACAAAGGCAAATGCATATTTCAATGAAGAATTTTTATTTCAATGTTGGATTTTTTTTTTTTTTAGAGAATTTGTACTTATGTCAAAAGATAATTACTTGTATATTTAAGAAAATTCACATGGCCCCCAGTAAAAGACCCCAGTTACACGATTGGCTGACCTGTAGTAGGGATGGCCATGGGTACGCGTAATTACTGTACCATGCTACCCCCCCCCCCTGTCGAGGACACTTTCAATAATTCTAATTCAAATGGATTCACATTCCCAAGTTCTACGAACCAGGCCAACCATAATGTCATATCCTTTCAGTTATCAGCTCTGTATATCAGGTCTCATCGGCTTCCTAACCTGTTGCCACTGGTACCATGTAAATGAATACTACCTGTTCCATGGTCGGCTGTCAGCGACTAACCTGCCCCCCCCCCCATCAGACAGGCGGGTCTTGGATTGTCCAATGAGGTGGGTATGTGGAGAGCCAGCAACACTAAAACCAAGAGCGTCATAGTGCGGAGGAGTTCCATGGGAGCCAACGGCCATCCATACTGATGGAGAGTAGAAAGTGAACGTTACGTTAGGTTAGCAGCCTCCTAACTATCACTTATTTTGTCCTTTAGTCCTGACATTCCATGAGTGATGTTTCTGACAAGGGGGGAAGAATTGCTGTTTTCTGGGCCAGCTGTTGTTTTAAGTGAGTGGTACATGAGATTTTCAATCCTCTCATAGTATTTATCATCATTCAACTGTCAATCTATCTGTTTCATTAACCCTTATCTGGCATAATCACGTTGTACACACCGGTTTCCACTAAATCACTGAAGTTAAGCAACGTTGAGCCTGGTCAGAACTAGATGGGTGACCATTTGAGAATACCAGGCGCTGTATGTGACATCCAGCTATGGGCAAATAGCGTCGCCAAGCCACAGTGGCTAGCGTGGCGATTATGGCAAAACCCCTGAATGACAATCATTAATAAGGTGGTCGGAAACCAGAGAGGGGTTCCTCCTTCATGAGTGACTAAAAACCTGATGGTGATGAACTTGGAGTGATTTTTTGCCTGGATAAGTGGTGTCTTAATAAAAAAATAAATTAATTAAAAAAAAAAATTTTTTTAAATAAATAAATAAAAAAAAATTAAAAAAACTTTTGGTTGATTCACCTTACACCTTGATACACTTAATTAAATAAAACTAATTATTTTGTAATAGGATACAGTTTAACCTATCATTTTTTTTATCTATTAGCGTTAGGCATCTGGCTTCTTACTATTTTCAGATTTTAATTAATTCATCCATCACAATCATTAAAAAAAAAAATCAATACATCTTCAGTTTAAAGAAAGAAACCAAGTGAAGTATAAAAAACAAATTTTTTTTAAATAAATAAAAAATAGTCAAAAAGAAACATCTGTGACCAAACTCAAACAAGAAAATGACCAACTGAGAATTAACTGAAGATAAAAAAATTTTTTTAAATAAAGTAAAAACATTCTACAAAAACAGAATAATATTTTTAAGTCTACGTGTAATAATACCATGCAGACAAGGGACAACTTAGGTTAGGAACATGGATGAAGTCGTATCAACTCTAAGCAAAGTAATCAAAAAACCAAAAAAACCCTAAAGGATTATTTTAAACACAATGGAGAGAAATTGGAAATCACAACATTCCTTTGACCTAATATCAATAAGGCAAACAATGGAACAATAAGAATCTGGGTAAAAGTGGGCCCAAAATAAGCAATTATGAAACTGGGTAAAACAACAAGTTAAAAATATTGTTTTGGAAATTGGAGATCTGATATAAAACACGTATCATATAAACTTAGAGAAAACAAGAACAGTTAGATGAAGTCTCAAAAATGGAGTCTGATAGATGAAGCTTGCCTTATTTTGTCCTATCGTCCTCACCTTCCATGGGCGATGTTTCTGACAAAGGGAAAAGAATTGCTGTTTTCTGGGTCAGAATCTGTCCATCTTACACTTATCGTTGACTAGTTTTTGACCTGGAAGTAGTATTTGTTTAGCTCTTTACATCAAGTAGTTTCATGCCTTGTCTGGAGCGATTTCCATTAAAAAATATCTTTCTCTCTCTCTCTTATATATATATATATATTTCGTCAGTTGTGTCCATCTCGCCTTTTCGACCACTCGGTCATATTTTTGATCTGTTTCTTTTGATAATGAGAGGTTCCACTCTCGAAAATTAAAGTTTATTCCAGACCTTTTAAATTGCTTGACAGTAAACCCCTTTTTTTCTATTTACTGTTTCGGTATTTAAACCGTGAAATATTAATAAATTGATTTGAGATTCCATTCTTATTTTCTCTTCTCATTTTTGTTCATCTGTTCTACCTTCTGGTACCTATATCACATTGCTCCTGCCTCGGATTACGAACTTACATTTCTATTTACCAGCAATGCTTCAAGCAAACTACAATTTCCTTATATATATATATATATATATATATATATATATACGAGGCCTGTCTAAAACGTATCTTATCTGAGGCCAGAAAAAATATTTCCATTACACGACGGGGTTGGGACTTTTATCCCCTTCAAAGTAAACTCCTTGTGCTTGCATACACTTAGCCCACCGATCCATCCACTGCCGGAAACACCTCTGGAAGTCTTCTTTTGGAATGGTGTTCACTTGCTGAATCTAATGCGATGGCGGAGATAAACATCATTCCAAAAGAAGACTTCCAGAGGTGTTTCCGGCAGTGGCTGGACCAGTGCAGGTACAAGGGGCCTACTTTGAAGGGGATTAAGGTCCCAACCCCATCACGTATTTGAAATATTTTTTTCTGGCCTCGGATACTTTTTAGACAAGCCTCGTATATCTCTATAAATAAATAAATAAATAAATAAATATATATATATATATATATATATATATATCAAAAATGCAAATCTAAACAGTTAATTTTACTTAAATATTTTTGAAAAAATAAAAAACAATAGCCATTCATTCAGACGATAAAACAATGAAACCTGCTTTCAGACAAAATTATATGAAAACGACTTCAAAATATGAAAAGTAAAAAGTAAAAATCAACTATTGTAAAAAAAAAAAATTTTTTTTTTTTAAATTAAAAAAAAAAATCACTCACCTGGATGGAATGTGAGGCAATTTGTACTGTGGTACATCATCGTTTCGGATGCAGTTTTAAATATTAATTTTTTTATCTTTAAAACACTAACTCATGAAATTCCCCACAAGGACAATTTAAAATTATTATTTTGAAACATTGAAATCAGCTTGAAAGATACCATTTTCTCAGACTTTTGGGGAAGGAGGAAAAAAAAAAAAAAAGAGAAAATGGATTCCATTGCAGTAAAAACCGAATTTGATTTCAATTTTGTTCAGTAGCCATTTTCTTGCGCCTTTTTCTGTGGTCAACCTCAATCCGCATTGTCAGGTGCGGCCGAAGTGATTTAGACTAATTTGATGATCTCAGTTGTTTTCTTAGCTGATGACTACCAAACCCTGACCCGCAGTTACTAGCATCTCATGGTCACGAAAGATAAAAATACTTATATCGGTTGAATACGAATCAATCAAAAACAACAACGAAGGGAGAAAAGTAAACAGGTCAACTTTTGCAACAATAGTTTTGGTAAGAAAAAAAACCCAATTTACTCCAGTTTTCAAAACTCCAAATTAAAAAAAAAACCTGTAATGCGGACATAAAACAACAGAAATGTATAAATACGCGACACAAAACACGTTTAAATGGCTTTCTAAATAATAACGTTATTATTTCAGCCCGGTCTGTAAACTGCAAAAGTACCTGTATCAATCTGTATGAAATTTGGTTAGTAACGTAGCAAGATTCGAGACGTGGTATAAAAATAAGGTTTAAAACGAAAATTTCTACGGTTAGGTTGAGCTGAAAAAATAATTTTTTTACCATAACAGATGATCATGGAATTCTTGAACAGCAGCGTTCCCAACTAACGCAGGGAATAGCGGCACTCTATCGAGTAATGTACCACTGAAAAGACACATTGCGATTGTTCAGCAGACCGGACAAAGGGACACGTTCCAGACTTTGTGAAAGCTCAAACCAAACGAAGGTAGAGAACACCTCAAATGAGTACCAGAAAATATAATTGCCAACAAACTTGAATCTCGAATGAATAAAATAATCACAATGGCACACAGGAGAGTGCAGACTTCCACCAAAGTTCAGTCTCCTTTAATTCACTCAAACCCTATCCAAAATTGAATTCATAATTCTAGATTTATAACATCATCATCATCATCATCATATTCAGTTTAACGTCTATTTTACATGCTGGCATGTGTTGAATAGGTTTTTTTTAAATTGATTTCCAAACTAACCTATCTCTGGCCAAGTCTTTATCCATCTTTATCTCAAATCCATCCTTAACACTTCCATGTTTTTCTTGACCTTCTCCAGCCAACTGACCCTGCTACCTCACCTGTTCTACATCTACTCACCCAACCACTCATTCATTTTTACAATGTGACCAAACCAACAAAGTCTCCTGTTCTGCACACATCTCTATACACCGTCTAGATGTAATCTTCCTATGAGGTCATCAGATCTAAGGCTGTCTTTAAGACACATTACATCTTATCATTTCTCTCCATGCAACATATTTTCAACCCTCATTGGCCAGGTTTAACTTCCACCCATCATAACACTGTATACACATGCCCAACAACTAAACACTGCGAGTGAAATCAGGTTCTCCATTGAATCAAAAGTAAATAAAAACAACAACAAAAAGTTATATAGTAACTTAAAGAATACCCGTCCCAGGGCAGGTAAAACTAATTCCCCCCCCCCCGGACAGAACAGTTTCGCAGCACTTTTATGTCCCCTTGCGAAGATATAATGCTACTAAACCTTATATCTAGAATCCTCATTCAAATTTTGATCAAAATACATTACCTGATTTTGATTCTAGAAAATTTAAGGCTTGCGCGTAAGCGGTCTTAAAAAGAAATTGAAATTCAGGGAATCTTGCTTAATTGGTGTCTAATAAATATGGATCAAATTTAATGCAAATCTGAAATATAGGGAGCCTAGCCTATTTGGCATGATGGTAACAGTGTTTGCTAATGGGCCAAGAAATCAGGGTGCAATCCTTAGTCGAGTCATGCAAAAGACTCAAAATATTTATACTTGATGTCCCCTTACTTAAACACTAAGCATTATAAGTTGAGGATCAAGGGTAAGTGGAGCAACGTTGAGAAAGGAGTGGCACCCTCTCCTACATCTAGGTGTAGTAGATAATGAAAAAGGAGCCTTCGGGTCTCCCTTGACTACGGTCGAGCACAGTACTTTGTTTAGACCCTCTGTGTTTCAACAGTTCGTCTAGTAGTAGTAGTAGTAGTAGAGATAGATAGATAGATAGATAGATATTGAAATAGATAGATAGATAGATATTGAAATAGATAGATAGATAGATAGATATTGAAATAGATAGATAGATAGATATTGAAATAGATAGATAGATAGATATTGAAATAGATAGATAGATAGATAGTTGACTCAACCAATTAGTGGCAAAATGAAACTTAGAAAGAATACGGAAAAGCTATCTATTTTAGACGTTGCAATTTCCACGATGGATAGCATCAGATCGTTTTGAATTCTGTAAATCTAATTATTTCAAAGTGTAATGCGATGACCCAGACATTTTAGCTGATATTCTGATTCATTTGTGAGATCAGACCATTTTGAAAAAAAAAAAAAAAAAAAAAAAAAAAAAAAAAATCAATAAAATCGAATTAGCTGAGAACCACTCGACAAAGGTTTAAAATAACGCATACATACATTTTGTTTACATTCATCAAACAAACCATAAAAATAAATAAAAACCCAACACGCATATTCTATCGTATCAAGTTTTTGGCCGAGTTCTAGAAAATTGATTTTTTTTAGAGCCTCATTTTGATATTTTTAAATTCTTAAAAGTAATTATAAAAGCAACATTTCAACAAAGTGTTAATCACAAGTTTTTAAACATCAGTATCTATAAAAATTTAAAATTTTAAAATATTTAAAAAGTAATTTTTTTTAATAAATAAAAATAACAAAAAAATTTTTTTTTTAAATCAATAAAATCGAATTAGCTGAGAACCACTCGACAATGGTTTAAAATAACGCGTATAATTTTTTTTTAATAAATAAAAATACCAAAAAAAGAAAAAAAAAAAAAAAGTGAAAACTTTTTAACCTGGAGATTTTGTGATCTTCAATCGGCCTAACCGATCAGTATATCTCGACAATGAAAAACACTGCAAACACTGAAGACATGTTTATGTCGAAATATTTGATTTAAATGAAAAAATAATAAATGTTTTATTTATTGAAAAAAAATCTTGCATCGCTTATCTGATTTTAAATCTGATTACATAATTTTCACTTGTCTATGCTTTTCAAGTAGCCCAAACGGATTTATATATATAAAGATTATGACTTGATCAACGTTTTGAAGTTAAACTAAATTAAGTGTCACGTAATAATAGGGAAAAAAAAAGACGTTTTAACACTTTTTTTCGTTTTTCGTACAAAGAACATGGCTCCATGAGCAAAACCAAAACTCGGAACGGAAAAAACGAGTAATGAAATGACGTAAAATCTTGTAGTTAATTATAAAAGCATTTATTTCACAACTTTTCACTCAGTAAAAATAAACTTAAATATTATTTCAATAAAAATATATTAACAACTTTTATTTTTTACACTTCTTGTGTTATATATGAATAAAAACCAATATTAACAATTGCTTTCTGGGATAATGAAAGTGCTTGTTTCGTTTCAGTTAACTTCAAATCGGTTTCGTTTTTACATTATACTCTACTTCCGGTTATACTAAGAAGCCATTTTGAAAAAAAAAAAAAACGGTGTAAAAATCTTGGTTACTCAAGCATATTTGCACATTTCAAACGTGTTTTTCTTCAGATTACACGCGTAATACTAAATAGATTTTCACTCGAAATGGTTACTCATGTAATAATTTTAAAAACAAAACAACATAAAACCATTTTTTATCGCCTATACACAATTTTTTTTTTTATCGCACTCTGTTCAGTGATACGATCTGAACATTTACCCATGTAATTTATTTTAAGGGTTACACAAAGGTAAAAAGGTGGAGGAATGCTGGTTTATAAGATTGAAACTAATAATTTTTATGAATGAAATTTTAGCAATGAAATTTTAGCAATGAAATTTTAGCAATGAAATATTAGCAATGAAATATTAGCAATGAAATATTAGCATGAAATTTTAGCAATGAAATATTAGCAATGAAATTTTAGCAATGAAATTTTAGCAATGAAATTTTAGCAATGAAATTTTAGCAATGAAATTTTAGCAATGAAATTTTAGCAATGAAATATTAGCAATGAAATATTAGCAATGAAATATTAGCAATGAAATATTAGCAATGAAATATTAGCAATGAAATATTAGCATGAAATTTTAGCAATGAAATATTAGCAATGAAATTTTAGCAATGAAATTTTAGCAATGAAATTTTAGCAATGAAATTTTAGCAATGAAATTTTAGCAATGAAATTTTAGCAATGAAATTTTAGCAATGAAATTTTAGCAATGAAATATTAGCAATGAAATATTAGCAATGAAATATTAGCAATGAAATATTAGCAATGAAATATTAGCATGAAATTTTAGCAATGAAATATTAGCAATGAAATATTAGCAATGAAATTTTAGCAATGAAATTTTAGCAATGAAATTTTAGCAATGAAATTTTAGCAATGAAATATTAGCAATGAAATATTAGCAATGAAATATTAGCAATGAAATATTAGCAATGAAATATTAGCATGAAATTTTAGCAATGAAATATTAGCAATGAAATATTAGCATGAAATTTTAGCAATGAAATTTTAGCAATGAAATTTTAGCAATGAAATTTTAGCAATGAAATTTTAGCAATGAAATTTTAGCAATGAAATTTTAGCAATGAAATTTGATGAAGAGGCAGTATGAATTTCAGTCAGCATTACCGAAAAATTTGACAAAGAAGAATTTTTCCTTCAACGAATTATTCAAAAATATATACTATATGATATTTACCACAAGAACTACAATGAAAATAAAAAGGCGAAAGATATGGTATACAATTTTGTTTTGGTACAAGGGTTCCTTGAGACATGAAATTTATTTTTAGGGTTACACATGGTAAAAAGGTTGGGGAACCCCGAATTTTCATGTGTGAAACTAATCTATGTAGCCATAAGCTCAAGGTTTAGTTTTATATAAGTTTTCTTTTATGGCAATCGCTCCAGACAAGGCATGAAGCCACTTAATGTAAAAAGCTAAAAAAAATATTATTTCAAGGTAAAAAGAAAAACTAGTCAACGATAAGTGTTAGATGGATAAATTTTGATCCAGAAAACAGCAATTCTTCCCCCTTTGTCAGAAACATCACTCATCGAATGCGAGGATTAAAGGACAAAATAAGGAAAGCGAGAGTTACGAGGCTGCCGTTTATGACATTTGTTGACACTGGATTTGAAGATGACCATATTGCAGCCATCAGGGAACCAATCTTGTGGCAACGTGCATCACAGATGGGAAGTTCTTGGAAAGAAACTCCGTTCATGGAAATTCTGGCTGACGCTAAGCATAGCGATAGAGTAGAGAAAGACTAGCACACAGAGAAAGAAAAAAAAAATTATTTTCATTTGTGGTAATAAAACGAGTTCTTGTGAATGTCTTACAAGGAGGAACTTGAAGGGATTGGAGCTCAGTCGAGCACCTTCTATGGAGATAACAATAGAGTAGAGAAAGACTAGCAACGTCTATTCTGTGAGAAAGGGGCTGTAGAGAACAGAAAGAATCATTCCCCACTAGATTGCGAAATCCATTTCACACTCTGTTGAAGCAAGAAGGAGTACTCTGAGCGGCACCTCCCCAGATGGGGCAGCAGTATCTCCCCATCATAGGACATATCTGACTCTTATCGAGGATTGCATTAGGAGTCAGGTACTTTCTAGAGCGGCAGATATTTGGTAGGAATGGTCTCCTTTCTATGAATATGGGGTTTATGAGTTCAGACAGGGCAATCTATTTTAGCGGTTTTGTACGGCTGTGGTTCACAACAAGACACACATGCAATCAATCGCATACACTTGTAATGTAGTAAGTATAAAACAAAACGAAAACTCATGAAAATGCGCAAAGATTCTAAAAGTCTGGTAGCAGTTACATGAGTGACCTATTTTGTATTGATCTATATGACAGCCAGTGATATGCGATTCGGCTTGGCAATTATGTAATCATCGCCTCTTCATCACGTCTGCGTGTAACGAGATTCATGCGCGATGAATCATTTTGGCGCTAAAACCAGATCACGTGATCAACTTTAGTTCGAAACTGATTCCCAAACAGACAAGATGTGATCCTGCAATTCTCTGCCGTCAGCCCGGCAGGAGAATCGACGAATTCTAGGATAAAGTTTATTTCGTCTTGTCTACATTCACTCAACCCAATGTATTATCCTAGGTCTGTTCCTGTGTTTCCTGTAAATAAAACTGCATATCTCTTTAGTTGTGAATTTGGCTAAGATCAAAGTGTAGTATCTGTTCCGATGGATACTGCACCCCATAGACTGGTATTGTCTTGGCCTTCGGGTCTTGATTTACGCCGGTCTATGGGTCTGTCCTGTGCAGTTATAGGAGGTCCACCCTCCCAGGCTTTGCCTCCCCTCTTTGGGGAGGAGTAAGTTTATTGCTTACTGCCTGAGGCGCCCCTACCGGGGAATGCCGATAGGGCTGCCCAGGCAATTTTTAAACCCAACTTTCCCGACCCGATCTTGGGTCACATCTTACTTGTGGGAGTAAGATAAAAACTGGCCTTGTGCCTAACTCCTGGAGAGGAGTAAATCAATACTCTCTCAAGTAAGTCGTCAATCTGATTTTCTTCTCGATTTAAGCCCTCAACTAAAATTGGCTTTCCAAGCTAAAGTTTGTACGAACTGCAAGGGGGCCCCCGTTCTAACCTGTTCAACTTCATTCGTTACAGCTATGTCCGTAGCACAATGTTACATACAAGTGAATGCGACGGACTCGCGAAATTCAATCTTCCTGAGGATGCAGACGAATGACATGGCTACGGTTCAGTGGATTTTTGGTATGCGTCTTCACAACAGCGGTAGTTTTGCTTCTCTGCTATTGAGGTCGAAGATGCGCAGACTGGAGTTAGCTCTGCATTGCAACCGTTGCCGCCAGTGGCATGGGTATGTTGAATGAAGCTTTGGTTGGATAAATAGATGTACACACATCTCAGTTGAGGGTGGCCGAGGAAGACTTTGAATGCCTCCGTCAAAAATGACCTCAAGCAAAGGCACATGATCGAAACCAATGTAAATGATTGGATTTCATGGAGAAAATCAGTTTGCACCGTCGCCATGGCCGCCAATGTGCAACCCACATTTCATGTTGTAAAGACACACGAATCGGCAAAGAAGACTGAAGTATTCAAAAAATGTTAAAAGGTGTGTTTTTCATGGCCGAGTTGTTGTAAGGAAGCAGCACTTATTTTGTTTACTGCTTTGTCGGTCGATCCTTTGAGAAGAATGCCCCACATTAAAGCAGAAGTTAGAAAGGCACACCCTTCTTTCTACATTCATAAATGCACACACACACACACACGAAATGATTTGGCTCAGGAGATACAAACAGACTCATTTTGTCTCACTGGGAAAACAGAGAGAAATATCAGATTCACATCATTTTTCTAAAAAAAAAAAAAAAAATGATTATTTTCTTAATTAGCAACATACAAGGTGATATCCAAAAACAAAGGGTATATTTTGGTTGTTTTTATTTCGGGTTAAATTAAAATTATGTTTCATGATGTCCAACTTTATTTGGAGAAGGTTTTTTTTTTTTGGGGGGGGGGGGGTTTGCTTTCTATTATGAGCTGTGTCTACCCACGGCCATCGTAAAGGAGGCCAGAGCACTGGAAAATGATGTCATGCTCTAAAGTAACAACTGGATCTTTCGAACAGTCAGACTATGGGCATTGTGGCCCCCTCCCTTCACTTAAACATTCATCAAAATTCAGGAAATCAACCAATTTTAATGAAATTTTCAGTATTTATCAATTAACGATCACGGAATATTACTTTAAGGGAAATCTTAGTGCAAAAAGTATTATTTCGTGTAATTTAGTGGACTAGACAGCAAACATTAAATTAATACTTAATACTAAAATGGTTTTGTCATAATTTTGTGAATTTTTAAAACATTAAATTTTTCTTTGTAAAATAATTTGTCTGATTTAATATTCATTCTTTAAATAAGTTCATTCTTTCCGGATTATTTTTAATGCTTGAGTTGATTGTTATGACAACCTGGTCTCCATCGAATGAAAAGACTAGTATCAGTTATACTGCATGGAAATATCTCTTGTTTATAAACACAAGACAAATAAATCCCTTTTCTTAGGCAGTTTTATTCTTTATATGAACATTTGATTAGATTTAGCTGAATAATTTGATAAGAGTTGCTCTCATTTCCGAAAAAAAAAAAATGATGTTTCTTTATTTTTTTAAACTTAAAAGTAAATCAAACATGAAAGATTACGAATTCAGTAAAGTAACACAAAATCAATAATTCAAAATAATTAATTAATAGAACATTTATTGAAATAAATTAAAATGTTTTTTTTGTTTTTGCACGTGACATCTATAAAAAAAGGAAATACGTTTGAACAAAAAGGAACAAGTTAATGATTTCCAAGTGAATGAATAATCCTATGGACGTGAATCTGCTCGCTCTGATTACAGATAGACGCATGCGCAGTAAGCACCTTCGGACACTTCCGATCCTCATTGATAGTGGTTTTTACTCCCACTATCAATGACGTCACCAGAAAAACTCGACTGTTGACAGGCCTTATATTAGGATGGCCATGGTCTACCTGACTTTGTTCGAGAGCTTGTTTTTTTACCTTTATTTTTGTTTCACTTTTTTTTTTTTAAATAGAATTTAAAAATTAAATTTAATTATGGTATCGTTTGGTTATTTTTAATTAAACCAAATTGTTATAAACTTTAACCAATTTTGTAAAAGTACAATGTGTAATTATCAAAGTCAGACACGTAAAGTTGTCTAATAATTTAATTAATATAGAGAGAGATCGTTATTACCATAAATCCTGTATTCTAAAACCAATAAGAGAAGACGATCAAGTATAATTAGTACTTGTTAGTAACGTGTTACTAACTTGTTAGTAACAAGTTAGTAACTTGTTAGTAACAAGTTAGTAACAAGTTAGTAACTTGTTACTAACTTGTTAGTAACAAGTTAGTAACAAGTTAGTAACTTGTTAGTAAAAAGTTAGTAACAAGTTAGTAACTTGTTAGTAACTTGTTAGTAACTTGTTAGTAACAAGTTAGTAACTTGTTAGTAACAAGTTAGTAACTTGTTAGTAACAAGTTAGTAACTTGTTAGTAACAAGTTAGTAACTTGTTAGTAACAAGTTAGTAACTTGTTAGTAACAAGTTAGTAACTTGTTAGTAACAAGTTAGTAACTTGTTAGTAACAAGTTAGTAACTTGTTAGTAACAAGTTAGTAACTTGTTAGTAACTTGTTAGTAACAAGTTAGTAACTTGTTAGTAACAAGTTAGTAACTTGTTAGTAACTTGTTAGTAACTTGTTAGTAACTTGTTAGTAACTTGTTAGTAACTTGTTAGTAACTTGTTAGTAACAAGTTAGTAACAAGTTAGTAACTTGTTAGTAACAAGTTAGTAACAAGTTAGTAACAAGTTAGTAACTTGTTAGTAAAAAGTTAGTAACAAGTTAGTAACTTGTTAGTAACTTGTTAGTAACTTGTTAGTAACAAGTTAGTAACTTGTTAGTAACAAGTTAGTAACTTGTTAGTAACAAGTTAGTAACTTGTTAGTAACAAGTTAGTAACTTGTTAGTAACAAGTTAGTAACTTGTTAGTAACTTGTTAGTAACAAGTTAGTAACTTGTTAGTAACAAGTTAGTAACTTGTTAGTAACAAGTTAGTAACTTGTTAGTAACAAGTTAGTAACTTGTTAGTAACTTGTTAGTAACTTGTTAGTAACTTGTTAGTAACTTGTTAGTAACTTGTTAGTAACTTGTTAGTAACAAGTTAGTAACTTGTTAGTAACAAGTTAGTAACTTGTTAGTAACTTGTTAGTAACTTGTTAGTAACTTGTTAGTAACTTGTTAGTAACTTGTTAGTAACAAGTTAGTAACTTGTTAGTAACAAGTTAGTAACTTGTTAGTAACTTGTTAGTAAACGTTTTGATGAGAGTTACTAACACGTTACTAACAAGTTAGTAACGTGTTAGTAACGTGTTAGTAACGTGTTAGTAACTCTCATCAAAACGTTTATTAACCGATCAGTAACCAATCATTGTTTCTGAATGTTTGAGATGAAGATTGATTATTCCGACTACTGTTCTCATCTTGAGTGTTATTCTCACGTTTCGACCGATGTAACCTCCAACCTTCTTCGGGTGTATCTTGTCGAACTCAAGAATAATCTTTCTGTCAAACTCGGGAATCTGCACGGAGTTTCGAACGGAACCCGTTATTTAATCCACGGGGTAGCGTGCTTTCGTTCCATCAGCCATGATCAGGTTGAAGTCTTCGGTAGACTGCGCCGTGAACTGAATTTTTCTTAGTACTTTATCCTGAAGAAGGTCAGAAGTTACATCGGCCGAAACGTTATGAGAATAACATTCACGATGAGAACAGTAGTCCGAATAATCCAAATTATACAAATTATCAATCCTCATCTCAAAAATTCAGAAACAAGTGTGTATAAGTTTAGGTTCAAATCTGCCTCATATTTTAGTTAACAAATGTGGTGGATCCATTGCATAAGTTATAATAAACGATGTTTGTTAAAGACAAAAATGGCTTTGCTATGTTATGGTGTGATATTTATCTACCGTACTTCGAAAACAGATTGACTTGATTCTGTCTTACCGTAAAAAATAATCGTCATTGTCAGCTAAATATTCTTTGAATAAAATGAATAAGTCTCTTACGTATTTAAAATTGTAGCAATTAAAAAAAATTTTAAACAATAAATATTTTGTCTTCTTACCGTAAAAATAATTGTCAGTTAAAAATTCTTCAGATCAAGAAAACGAATACCAATTTTTTAAATGTATTCATTTAAAATTGTACTGTTTTAGTCGATGGGACGACATTATTTGATTTTGAAACAATTCATTTTAAAACAGGTGAAGTCGGAATTGTTTACCTTAGTCGCATCAGATTAATGTCCAGTCTCCGGAACTTGCCAGAGAATTGAAAGGAAGATGAAGAAAGTCAATATGATAGCAATAATCTTTAAAGAACTAGGAACAGTCTCAAAAAAATAAAAATAAATAAAAATAAAAAACCTGAAAAAGGGGCTAGGAGAATCAAAAGAAACTATACAACAGTGACGAAAACAGTTTAAATCTTAAGGAAAATCCTTGACTGCAGAAACTAACCAACATAAACGACGAACACTAACCAGCCACATGTGAAATGCAACAGAAGTAAAACAAAAACATGGAGGGAGCATAACATGAAACCAAGGGAACTGAAACTGCATGAAATCTTATAAACTTTGCCCCACCAAAAAGAATGAGGTCAGCCTCAGCTAATACCACACAACATAGTCATGAAGGGTCAAGGAGGATGGAAAGACAGAGGAGAGAGAGCACTAATCAGACCTCCACTGGAAGAGTACGGAGATTACTCGGACTTTGGGGAGGCTTATCGCCACCGAAATTCGAGAAGACCTATCATCATTACCAACGAGAAATCAATGGTATGCAGCTGTTGCGATAATGCAAAGTCATTTGCAAAGGTTATTGAAAGAGGTGTAGAGCACTGGAAATCTGGGGAGACTTGTCACTCAGACTCTAGGGAACACCACCTGTTATTATCAATGAGCAATCACTGATGATGACCTCTGAGAACTCCTAGTGAGTACACAATGATAAAACACCAACAAATGCCCTTTTTTCTTCCATGATTGATCGTAAAAAAATGATATTTTTAATTTGCAATAAGTCGACAATTATGAAACCAGAATTAAGATTAATCTTTTTCTTTCATTTTTTTTTTTAGATCATGGTACGTGTCTGCACTGCACGTATATTTACCTGCAAAGTTAGACACAAGGTCAAGTACTAGTCAGGGATACGTCCTCGACAATCAGTTCGACAGTGGCTTTGTTGCTGTCAGACTGAAGTATCAGTTATAGGAGGTTCATCCTCCCAGGCTTTACCTTCTATTTAAGAAGGGGTTAGTGTATTGCTAATCGTCTGAGGCGTCCCTACCGGGGAATGCCGACGAGGCTGCTCAGGCATTGTTTGTAGGCCAGAGTACACTTCACCTAGTTCGCTGGCTTTTCAAAACCTCATCTGACCTTGTGGCTAACCTCCCCCAGAGGAGGTAAATAAACACAACGTAAGTTTATATTGGGGGCGGGTCCACTCCCCGAAAAGGGGAGCACTGGATGTTTTCAAAAGTTATCTAGATTGGCACCGTCGGCATTTTCCGGTGGAGCGTATCCGGTGACAGGTTGAAGAAGGGAGAGGTAATGCTTGGGATGATGGCCTCCTGGGACCGAACTGAACCATACGCAGACTCGGTATTTACATACTTCCCACATAAGGATGATGCGGCCCAAAACCCGGAAGGTGGGGGGAGTAAGCCAGCTCCCCTAAAGAAGGAGCACTCTGGTGTGGCCTCTTAAAAATTGCCTGGGCAGCACCGTCGGTATTTTCTAAACTAACTCCTCCCCAAAGACAGAAGGCAAGGCCTGGGAGGCTGGTGGACCTCCTAGGACTACACAGGACTAGTACCTCAGCTAACACGACTACGACATAATCCTGGGGTTTGTACTGTGTATATAGCGAAACACGTGTTTCCACTGGCAGGTGCTTTTTACGAAGAAGGGAGGGGGAGGGGGAGAAGCACTACAATGTGCTTCTTTATTTCTTTAAGAGATTTACAATCATAAGTTTATATTATTACGTTTGTAGAAAGATTCTTTAAAGCGCGAGGGTTTGTTGCCAGCTGTTTTTTTTTATTTGTTTGTTTTTATGTTCAATTTTAAACAAAAAGTCATTTGCCGCCCCCCCCCTCCTCCTACTCACACACGTTTTGGAAAATAAACAAAATTCGCGTTAAAATTTAAGCATAAAAAAAAAAAATTAATGGAATTTATTTTATTTGAATTCTTCAGAACATTATTCTCATCTTGGCTATGTTCACAACGTTTCGGCCGATGTAACCTGCTGAGTCGAGCGTTCAGTTCGAAATTACACACAGGTTCGAGAGTTCGAACAGATGGAGGTCGGAGGTTACATCGGCCGAAACGTTGTAAATATAATAACCGAGATGAGAAAGGTAATTCGAATAATCCAAATTATTAATTCTCATCTAAAAAAATTTTTAAAAATCGGAAACATTAACCAAATTCTTCTTTTATTGATTAAAATTTCTAATTAAATAAATTATTTTCTTCGTATTTTTCTAACTTGAAAGAAAGTGTTGTATCTGTTCTGTCCTCGGTCGGGAGGCAATTTTTTTAATTTTGGGTTTGGAAACACAACTGAACTATAATACTCGACTTTTAACGTTTACATTGACTATACGGTTATTTACCACCCTCCCCCCCATGTAGATAAGATATATATATATATATATATATATATATATATATATATATATATATATATATATATTTTACATGGTTCACCCCAAACAAGGCAGGACGCCACTGTAAACGTAAGGGGCTACTGAGAAAAAGGAAAAGGGGGGAAGGATTGGTGGTTCAGCTTAAATTGGGATCTGAGCAGCGAGATGTCTGTTTACATTAGTTTTAAATTTCTGCATGTAAGTACTGTCGGGGAAACAGGGGGCAGGGAGGGAGTTCCAGAGGCCAGCAGCACGAGGAAAGAAGCTATTGGAGTAGAAAGCTCTCCGGCATCTGGGGACCTCCACAGTGAATGAATGAGATTTAGTAGAATGTCGAGTTAGTCTAGTGAATTTACGTCGAGGGGGCACCAGAGCAGCACACTCATCGGAGCATAATCCATTGAAGTATTTGTAAAACAAACACAAGGATGCCACATTGCGGCGATGGGACAGGGGCTGGAGCTTAGCTGACAGTGAGGGACCTATTAGGTTGACTACTCTTTTTTGGACTTTGTCAAGGAGGGAGAGACTAGTAGATGATGCACCAGCCCAGATGTGGCAACAATACTCCATACATGGGCGAATGGTGGCTTTGTAGAGATACAGGATAATGTCAGGTGTAAGGAGTCCACTAGCACGGTAGAGGGAGCCAACCGTATATATATATATATATATATAGTGTGTGCACAAAACTATACGTATACTAGCAATAGTATGCTCCCTCTGGTTGCATATTTTTACTCGTATATATGACGAACGAATATATACTAGCCTGAACCCCACCAAAAGGAGGAGATAATGCCCGGGGAGAATGGGCTCATGACAACAGAACAGATACTACAACCCCCCCCCCTCCCCCGAATTAAGTATTGAAGATGGTAACAAAATCTCCATTATTAATAGAAGTAGTACAGTTTAGTAATAAATATATCGCATTTTTATTTTATTTATATAAACATTTCTGGCTACATATGTGCATACATGTTTCACCTGAAGCCAAAGACAAACTAAAACTTCGTCATACCAAAATACTAGTAGAGAATTCATTAATATTTGGCCTGCAGAAATCTTTGTATAAATCAAAATGGTGCTTTTTAGGAATAGGTATCTATAGATTTGCAGTCGTAAGGTAAGAAATTTCAACAACGTTTCGACTTTTACCGAAATATACAAAAAAGAAAAGAAAAAGGCGCTGTTACTTGGCAGACGACTATTTTTCAATCAATTAAAAGATCCAGTTCCGAGCATTTTTTAACAGGAGCCAACAAAACAAAAAAAGTGGTGAAAAAAAAAAATTACCACAGGGAAGATAAGTTACTCTTCTACCTACATGGATAAGTTTATTTTAACTTATTTTAAAACGTTTTTTTCGTTCAAAACAAATCTAGTGTCCACCTGTTTAGTTAGAACGAAAAACAAAATGGATGATCGAACCCCCCACGGGGACCATTGATAATCGGTCAAAAATCGAAAATTAAACAAAATACTGGTAGACACATATCCAATAAATGTCACCAATCGTGGGAAAATGTAATTTTCTACCAGTATTTTGTTTAATTTTCGTTTTTTGAACGATTATCGAGACTAATTTGAGCCATTTTTTTCATTCGTTCTAACTGAACAGGTGGACACCAAGTTTGTTTCAAACAAAAAAAACGTTTTAAAATAAGTTAAAATATAAATAAACTTATCAAGGTAGATAGAAGAGTAACTTATCTTGCCTTTGGTAACATTTATTTGTTACCTGTTTTTTTTTTTGTACCCTTATTTTTTCGTTTGTTCCTAGTTTTACGGGGGGTGTAATTGATTGTTTATCAAATTTATGAACAAAACTACCCGTGATATAATAAATTACAAATAACGCTATGCAATAATTAGATCAGCCACCGATATCTGCGGTTTCACAGAGACACTGGAAATCCCGCCCGTTTGGACTAACCCCGTGGTATTCGACACTGAACCACTTTTCAACCCATCGGATGAACTTCGTATTTTTCAACGGACAGGATTTCCGTGAAACCGCAGATATCGATGGCCGATCGAATTAATACATAGTGTTATTTGTAAAAAAATGTTTTTACATACGTAATTGAGCACTCTGGTTATTTCTCCTCTCCTAACAGACGGCATTATTATACTATATATAATTTGGATGCATCTCCAGATTAGTACCCGAGCTAACTTTGACTGTCGTTAGGGTTAGGGCCAGTGTTAGGATCAGAGTAGGAGTCAAAGTAAGCTCGGGTCCTAATCTGAAGAAGTACCATAATTTGTCTATTTACATTCTCTTTAGGAGGTTAGACACAAGGTCAGATGAGTGTTTGCAAAGCCAGACCACTAGGTGAAAATCCACTCTGGCTTACAAAAATGTTGTGAACAGTCCCATCAGCATTCCCCGGTAGGAGTGCTTCAGACAACCAGCAAAAAACCTTTCTCAAAGTAAAAGCTGGGAGGGTGGACATCCTAGGATCAAACAGAACTATACCCAGGTAATTTGATGACAATGTGAGGTAATCATTACTATTACCGACATAAATTATTTTAAAGGAAATACCGTTGGGAGAAAACAACTTATTTGGCTTTACATACTCATTTGTGACCTATTTGTGTTAAAAAATATTTAATGTGCATTTTAAGTTCTCTAAATAAACGTTCTGGACAAAGTAGCTGTCTTTGTTTACGTTACTGACTAAACAAAAATGGCTACGTTTCTCAGAACCAATATTTACGGAACTTTAAAAGCTTATAACTTCTATTAAATATTTATTTAACGCAAATAGGTTACAAATGAGTAGGTAAAGTAAAACTGGGTGCTTCTACAGATGAGGGCACATATGAAAAACGCAGTTACACCGGTGAAAATCGCAGTTCAAATTAAATTAACCGGAAAATTCTTTGAAATACTTATGTATCAAGCCAAAATAGGTTTGCACACCAAAAATTAGCAAAAACTATCGAGTAGAATTTTAATAAAAAATAAAAATCCGTTATATCGTTTTTTCGGGTTCCGCCATTGATTCGAGCGAAAAACACGAAATTCAGGGGGAGATAACCCAGTCTGTCATTAACAAGTAATAAATCAATGGCAGTAATCAAAATACGATAAAACTGATTTTTATTTTAATTAAAATTCTACTCGATCATTTTTTCTACTTTTTGGTGAGGATTCTTATTTAAATCTGCTGCGTAAGTATATATATTTTTTTGTTTTTGTAATGATACCTTTAATACTCACGCGTCTTTGGAGAAGCCCCTAAACTTGTTTTTGACTAATTTCCCAACGGTATTTACTTTTAATTACTTTATAGATTATTTGTTTACGTTACTGACTAAACAAAAAATGGCTACGTTTCTCAGAACCAATATTTACGGAACTTAAAGACAGCTACTTTGTTCAGAACGTTTATTTAGAGAACTTAAAATGCACATTAAATATTTTTTAAAAAACGCAAATAGGTCTCAAATGAGTAGGTAAAGCCAAATAAATCGTTCACTGAATGTGATAACCCGACGAAGTTACAGAAGCATTTAATTTGAAAACAAAGGAAATCATTTGACATTTGATTTTAATGAATGAAATGTGGTTGTCACTTACCATCGGCGCGGATTTTTTCCGGGTGGTTTTGTTTCTGGCTGGAAATAGGATCCGTTAAAGACATTTTCACACGATTTCTTTGTTTTCTTTGAACTTGAAAAAGCAGTGATTTCTCTTTGTGATTAGTCCAGTTTAGAAAGAATTAAACATCCCAAAAGTGTTGACAAAATAAGTAGACACTCAAGACTTCTGCTCCCCCCTTTTTTGTTGTTGTCGTCGTTGGACAGTGTAGAGAGGAGCTCAATGTTTTATGCTTTTTTTCTTTTTTCTTATATATATATATATACACACACACACACACGTGTATGTAAAAGATGAAATAATTCCTTTTCTTTGATTTCCTATCTTATTAAACGGGCAATAAAAAAGCGACGTTTTTTTTTTTTATATATAACAATAACCAAAAGAACGTAATTGTGGAACTCGCAAAAAAAATGTGTTTTGCTTCCTTTCTGAGGTTTGACCGACCGGTGTTGTATTAGGTTATTCCTCGTTCTATAAAGTTCCGGGTTGATTTTTCTTCTCCGCACCACAGACACAAATATTTATATATTTGTTTGTAAATTGATTATAGAAAATATATTTTTTTTAAATGTTATTTTTGTTGCGATAATATTTTTTCTTCTTCGGATTTCTTTTTCTTCTTCATTAACCAACTTTTATATTTAAGTTGTTCGTCCGTCTGTTTATTTTTTTTAATCGGAGTAATCCTTTGTAGAAATTATAGAAATAAAAAAATCCTTATTCGTGTCGTACATCGGTGAGAAAATAAGAAATTATATCAATCTTGAATTATCATATTTTTCTTTCGAACGAGAAGAGGGGAAAATACTCCAGCGAAGCAAACAACCGCTGGACGGACATTTAAAACCAAAGAGATTCATTTACTAACGACGACAACAAACAATTACTAACGAATCAACATAGTTGTATTTTCTTTATGTCGTTTAATAAAAATAAATAAAACAAGATGTACGCTTCTCTCTTCCAGATATTTTTTTTTTTTAAACGAAGTCGTTGTTCAAGCCATTGATTAAAAAAAAGGTAAAAGAAACACTGAAAATTCACAGGTTTGTTTGTTATTACTGTTCAGACTTTCTTTCAAGTAATAAATAATTCCTTCCAGAGTAACGTCTTTTCTTTATATTTCGCTGTCATTAAAGTGGATTCCCTCTGAAGTTTTATTTTTCTACGTTCGCGTTCGCTGTGGTCGAAGCGATTACAAAAACGGACGCGCACAGATTAAATAACAAAAGTAAACCGACTTGTTCGACAAGCCACGCCCTTTCTCTGCTATCTTGCGTACTACGTCATCAATATATGCTAACCCGTTTATTTTTTTTGACCTCAACTTTTTGGTTTCCCCTCTCACGGGCTAGGATCAAAGTGTAGTACATGGACGGCGGCACCGGGGGGGGGGGGGGCTCACCCCCCCCCCCTCCACACACACACACACACTTTTTGACTTGCCCCCCCCCACTTTACGGTCATCAATAATGAAGTTATATATGCATGTGTTTAACCGGCCCCCCTACTTTTTAGGAGAGCCCCCCCCCACACTTTTATAACTGCCCCGCCGGTCCTGTAGTATCTGTTCTATTCTCAGTCAGAGAAGAAGAAATCCTTTTAGACTAGGGCAATTTTAATTTTTGTCTCATCCAGAGTGACTCCTTTGTTGGGGACCCGCATATTCAGCATATTAAAAACCGACCTTGTGTCTAACTTTGCCCTCATGGGGAGTCAAGTAAATAGAGACTTTCCGAGAGGCCGAGATAGGTGCCCAATTCCGACTTTTATTTTTGCCTTTGGCCTCTCCGAATTGTATTATCTTGGAAGGAAACCCCATTCCCAAAACTCCACCCCTATTTATTTTGCTTCCACTTGTTCCACTACTACTTAGAGATTGATCTGCTCGTTTTCGGTTCTAAACAAACCAGAAAATAGTGAGCGGTCTACTCTTAGAAAGGATTGGGAAGGTTTTACTAACCTGCCGTAATTTTATTTAGTTTCTTTGTTTTTAGTTTGGAAGTCAATTTTTAAAAGCCATCCAGCACATGACGGCATGTAAAACAGATTCTAAACTGGTGGTGGAGGTTTTTTTTGGGGGGGGGGGGGGGGTTGTTGTCTCATTACCCATTATGTTTCACCAAATTGTAAATAATTTTTCTAAATAAAATTAATTTCAAATCATTCGGATATTTTAAGTAAGACAGTGCACAAAGTAAATGTGGTATTGTGGCGACTGCTGAAGTGAAAATGATGAACAAATGTTGAAACAGAAAGAAATTGCTTGGACGAATGTGTAGAGTTGCTGGCGTGATGAAATCCTTGTCGGAGATTGAAGATAGCCATTTTTGCGTAGCGTTAGTATTCATCTGACTGGCCTTGCTTTAGATGAAGATACAGAAAAAGGTCACCAGAGTTCCAGTTAAAAAATACCAACATCTTCTCTACAATTAAATCAACTTTATTTAACAATTTCATCAACAGAATTGGAACCAGAAGAGCATAACAATATAAGATAGGTCGATTCGGCTGGCGGGCATCGACTATAGAAAGAGAATTGAGTTTGCGAGTTCTATCTCGTCCAGCCACGAGACGAGAAGAGATTTGTAGCGTCTGGTCTCAACAGCGTTTCTCGAGGAACTCTTTGTAAATAACGCTAAAATCAAGCTGGGCGGAAATGACGAAAAAATAAGCAAGCGCACTATGTTCCAAAATGCCCATAGCATCGCTAAGCAAGTCTGGGTATGTGCAATGCTGCTCTGATCGCCTGTGTATTATTACGCGAGTTTGGACATGCCTGTGTGGACCAACCGAACCACATACTAATCTTGACGTGAGCGATTACATGTAAGCACAAAAGAATAGATCTCAATCATATAACTGCTACATTAAACCCTGCTTAGACATTTAACCGATAAAAACAATTCCAGACACCTGATGTATTTCTACGCGAGTTTGGACATGCCTGTATGAGCCAACCGAACCACATACTAATCACTACGTAACCGATTACATGTAAACACAAAAGGAAAAAGATCTCTAACATGTGACTGCTACAAATGGATCAGAATGCGTTTAGTTAAGAGTAAGATTGACCACTCACACCACACTTTTCAGGGCTTTGTTAAAATTATATCACTATTGTTTTAGTAAATACATAATTCAAAGTGTAGTATCTGTTCTGTCCTCAGTCAGAGAAGGAGAAATCCTTCTAAACTGGGGCAATTTTATTTTTATCCCATCCAGTATAAACCCAACGGCCTATTCTATCAATGTTGAATTCTGCACAACATGAACTTGGTAAATGGTTAGTTGATATTCTTAAGCCCGTACTAATATTTTATTCATCCTATTGTATCTCTGATTCCTTTCAATTTGTGTCTTATATACACAAATTATCTATCTCAAAGGATACCGAGTTCTTGGCTTGCTTTGACATTAATAGTCTGTTTACCAATGTACCATTGGATTAAACCATTGGTATATGTGCAGATTGTCTTTACCGTGGCCCCTTAAAATCTCGACAATTTACTGAACGAATTTTCGTTGAACTGATGGAACTTGCTACTAAATCAGTTTCCTTCAGTTTCAATAATATAATGTATCGGTAAATTGATGGTATATCCATGGGTAGCTCTCTTGGTCCATCGTTAGCCAACATTTTCGTTGGATCTTTGGAAAACCAATTATTTTCCAAAGTGACCAAGCCAGATTTTTACACACGTTACGTTGATGACACTTTTGCTTGTTTTCCTCCACGGAGTGATGCTGAACAGTTTCTTCGTCTTCTTTGTGACTTGCATCCATCGTTGCAATTCACTATGGAGGTCGAGGATTGTGGTTCCTTACCATTCCTCGATGTTTTAGTGTCTAAATCTGGTTTATCATTTGAAACCTGTGTGTATAGAAAACCAACATTTACAGGCCTTTATCTAAATTGGTTTTCCTTCGCCCTCTTATAAAGAAAAATAAATCTTATTGGTACTCCCACTCATCGAGCACTTATGATTTGTTCACCAACCCGACTCGATGCGGAACTTGGTGAAATTACTAATATTTTTCTTGCTAATGGATATCCCATCAATACTATAAAAGGCATCATTGCACGTAAAGTTGCTTTATTTAATGGTGGTAAATTTATTGGCCCGTCACGTTGCCCTATTTATTTGAAACTCCCATTGTTGGGTTCTGACGGCCTTGACATTGTCAAAAGGATTTCTTCTTCTACTCAACGTTGTTTTCCAGCAACCATGTTGAGAGTAGTTTACACGACTCAAACCTTTTTCTCTTCTTTTCGTAAGGATGTTTTGCCAGCCATTCAAAAGAATTCTGTTGTTTATAAATTCCTGTGTCAGTGTGGAGCTGACTACGTTGGCAAATGGTTATGAAACTAAAAGTATACTTTTAGAGGATAGAACCTATAGTGAAATGGTTTAAGCTCAATAAAGATAAATGATGGAAGAGAGATAAAGATGTACGAATGACAAATCTATTTAATCTTCGACTGTTCAATGTAAGGTGTACTGGGTAAAAACATGTTTATTTTTTCTGCTCTTAAGCCAAGCTTTTCAAAGATTAAAATCTTATCATCAGAGGAATTATATAGATTGATAAGTTGGCAGGGGAATAGCCAAAATTCAAAATAATTTAAGAAAACAATGTAAAGTAATGGAAAGTAAGAGTGTGTGCATAAAAAGGTTATCAAAATATAGAGTTTGTCCAGTTGGTGAATGTCCGTTGACAAAGTGTCCGGTGATTTAAAAGATTTAAAGATGGAAAAAGAGATTTCGTGGAGACTGCGTTAGAGATGGTTAAAATGTAGGAAATCCAACAGAATGATGTCCAGTTCAACCGTAGATAAAAAGCGCTTATAAGGATGTATATATATATATATATATATATATATATATATATATATATATATATGCATATATACATACATATATATACATGCATATATAATATACATGTATACATCACACACACACACACATATATATATATATATATATATATATATATATATATATATAGAGAGAGAGAGAGAGAGAGAGAGAGAGAGAGAGAGAGAGAGAGAGAGAGAAAGATGAGGGGAATCATAATATCATAGTTGTTTTGCCGAGGTATGACATACCATTAAAAACTACAATGTTGCTCATATCTTTTTATTAATAAATGTTTCTCATACAATCACATCACCATGAAAAAAGTGTTTTCTTATTTTTTAAATGAGCCAATTGTTATCAACCTTTAGAATCTCGGTGCTTTTCGATTAAACAAAAAAGTAGTTTTTGTGTTTTTAATTTAAAATGTCTGTTATTACATGATACGATTGCATGCTGCTTGCGTCTTTATAAAAGTACGGCAGCACAAAACTATCACTGGAAGTGATGTTTAGGTGCATCTAAAATAAACTTCACAAAGCACACAAACGTCAAGATATGGCAGCGTTGGCGTTTCCATAGTTTTAATATAAAATACTCTAAAAATTGGCTTGTTTAAAATATAATAAAATCGTATTTGTCACGGTAGAGTGGTTGTAAACAAACGCCAATAAGAGCGACATTGTAAAGAAGACCTTCGAAATGTTATGTCATGCTGTAAAAACAGCTTTGGTATTATAATGTAATATAATATAATATATAAAATTAAGTCAGTTGGATTTCATAGTTTAGACTTAAATAGCATCACATCTGGCATATCGATGTTTGATTCTGTCTAGCCACTTTGTCTTTTTTTTTCTTCCACAATGTTCTTTACAATACCAAAATGTCGCCCGCTTAAGTTTTTTTAAAATTATTATTCCAGATAGGAAAATTATTACAATGGCTAAAATTGAAAAAAAAAAAATGACTCACATAATGTAAGGGGGATAACTCTCTCTTTACTGTATCATTATGTTCATGGTAAGTGCTCGACTGAGCTCCAATATCTCTGTAAAACATTCACAGCAAGTACTCGTCTGGCTACACCCACATCAAACAAACTTTCCCTTTTCTCTCTCTGTACCAAAAACCAAACGGAACTTCCATGAAAAAAGTTTATTTTCTAGAACATCTTATCTGTGGAACAAGATACAACAAGTCTGCTTCCCAACCGACTACAACAATGGTCGTCTTTAAGTCTAATGTAAATAGATACTTGCTAAGCTGTCGTCTTAGAAAATCAAGTCCTCTTAAGTAATCTTCTGCCCATCCATCAACTCTTTCTAATCCTCTCGTCTAACCAACAATCTTTTTAACCCTTAATTCAGAGTGACTCCCGGCCCTTGCTAAGCGGTTACCCATCAGTACCAAAAAAACAAACCCAAAACTAATAGAAAGATTTATGTTCCTGACACAAGTATTTTTCCATCTCTTCTCCTCTTTTCTATATTAATGATATTTGATTCTACCTAGCCACTTTGTCTTTTTTTTTCTTCCACAATGTTCTTTACAATACCAAAATGTCGCTCGCTTCAGTTTTTTTTTGTAATTATTATTCCAACTAAGAAAATTATTACAATGGCTAAAATTGAAAAAAAATTACTCAAATAATGTAAGGAGGATAACTCTCTCTTTACTGTATCATTATGTTCATGGTAAGTGTTCGGCTAAGCTCCAATATCCCTGTAAAACGTTCACAGCAAGTACTCATCTGGCTACAACCACATCAAACATATGTATTTTCCCATCTCTTCTCCTCATTTCTATCTTAATAATATTTGATTCTGCCTAGCCACTTTGTCGGTATTCCCTTTCAGCATGTTCAAAATATCTTTTGTTTCATTATTCCGGCTACGATAGCAACAATTTTAAATAATTACACTAATAATGTAAGGGACATAACTCATATTTGAATCTGAAAAGATGTATCATCTTTACATAAGAATTATTTTTCATTTTTTCTCTATCGCTTCTCTATAATAATAACATTCTGTGATCTCTTTGTGTGTTCAAATACAACTGGAAATAGGGAATGGTGTGAAGCAAACAGATATTTTATATCTTTGACCTATTTAGGGACCACATGTTCGGGTATAGGGTTAGGGTTAGAGTTAGGGTTAAGGTTAGTAAGTTGCCATTTTGTAAATAAATATAACTTACATTTATTGGTTGTGGTGTTCCAGGAGTCTTGGCGACTGCCATCTGAGAATGGAGTCTTATACAGCTATTATCAGGATTTGTGAAGGCCATGCCAACATGGCAGCTGATCAGACTATGTCCGACGGCCTTGAAGAACCAGCCAGAAAAGAGAGGGAGCTTTGTTCTGAATTTTTGTGTATGAGTGAACAAGTTTTCTTAACTTTCAGACAAGAGAGTGTATCCTCTCTATATTGAGAAGAATAAGTCCAACCCTAACCCTAACCAGAGATGATGAAGTTGCTGCTCTAGTGCCCCCTCAACGTAAATACACTAGACCAACCCGACAATCAGCGAAGTCCCATTCATTCACTGTGGACGTCCCCAGATGCCGGAGAGCCTTCTACTCCAATAGCTTCTTTTCTCGTGTTGCCGGTCTCTGGAACTCCCTCCCTGCTCCCTGTTTCCCTAACTGTACCGATATGCAGAAATTTAAAACTAATGTAAACAGACATCTCACTGCACACGTCCCAACTTAGGATGACCTCCAAAACTTACACCCTAATTCTCAGTAGCCCCTTACGTCTACAGTGGCGGCCTGCCTTGTTTGGGGTGAACTATGTTAAAAAAAAAAACGAATAAACTAGGATAATTCTGACCTTACAATGAGATAAGCAGTGAACAAGTGTAATCTTATAGTTTTCCTTCTCCTAGACAAGTTGCCCAACCAAGGAGGAAGCGATAGATGCATAACTTTCCAAAGAGCAAACACTTTTATTTACAAACATACGACACATTTGTACGCTTGTCATATTTGGGCTGATGAATCTCTGCTCCATTTGTGGTTCAGAAGCGTATCTGTAATTTGGTTGACCCCCACCCCTTTCTTCTTCTCTGAACACTCTCTTTAACAGACGTAATGTTGCTAGTCTCAATGGTATCGGCCTCGGCTGACACCACACAAAATAGTCGTAGAGGATCAAGGAGGATGGAAAGACCGAGGAGGGACAGCACTAACCAGACCTCCACTGGAAGAGTGCGGAGAGTGCTGGGACGTTCGGGAGGCTTATTGCCACCCAAATCCCAGGGGAGACTAATGGTCGTTGCCAACAAGAAATCAATGGTAGGTGGCTGTTGTGATCCCGCAAAGACATTTACGGTGGTGATCGAAAAGAGGTGAAGAATACTGGAACTCTGGCAAGGCTTGTTGTCACTCAGACTCGAGGGAATACCACTTGTTGTTGTCGGTGAGCAATCACTGACGATGACCTGTGTGAGAACTCCTAGTGAGTACACATAATAATAATAATGAAATCATTGTGTACAGTGCTCAGGAGGTGCAGCACTGCAACTCATTCAAAGTGCACTGCAACTCATTCAAAGTGCACTGCAACTCATTCAAAGTGCACAAACACATGTGTATGGGGGGAGAAAGTGCATGTATAGTGCATAGGATGATGCACAATTGTGCATGTGTATGGAAGGGGGATATCAGGTGTAGTTTAGGCGCATTTCAGGACACATGAGGGTTTTAAAGGATGCAGTGTCTCAGCAGCCAACAACTAATGCAGACAGTTTATCCCATGCTTCGGCAATTCTGGGCGTGAAAAAATGTTTCCAATAGTCATGAGAGATGTGTTACTCAAATAATGTAAGGGGGATAACTCTCTCTTTACTGTTATAAGGAGATCAAAAAGGGGTGCTTTGTTACATTAGGACCCGAGCTAACTTTGACCCCGTCGTTAGGGTTAGGGTCAGGATCAAAGTGGGAGTTAGGGTTAGGATGAGGGTTAGGGTTAGGATGAGGGTTAGGGCGAGGGTCAAAGCGGAGGTTAGGATTAGGGTTAGAGTTAGCGTTAAATATTTCCAATAGTCATGAGAGATGTGTTGTGTTTTTTACTTTGTAGGTGTTATATGGAGATCAAAAAGGGGTGCTTTGTTACATTAGGACCCGAGCTAACTTTGACCCCATCATTAGGGTTAGGGTCAGGGTCAAAGTGGGGGTTAGCGTTAGGGTCAGGGTCAGGATCAAAGCGGGGTTAGGGTTAGAGTTAGCGTTAGGGTTAGGGTTTAGGTTTAGGATTAGGGTCATGGTCAAAGTTAGTGCGGGTCCTAATGTAACAAAGTACCCAAAAAGGTGCTCCGGTACCGAGAATATAAAAGAATAGGTTGCCTTGTTTTGAGTGGTTGATGATACGAAACACTTTCTCAATTCTCCGAGACCTTGGGGACATTGCAGAGATTCCTTTAAAAAGAAATTAATTAATCATTTCATTAATCACATAAATTAAATTAATTATAAATCCAATCAATTTTTATTTTTTAAACTTCGATTTCTGTTTTCAGTTGCATTGTGTCAAATCAATACGAAAGAGTTCAAAGAAATCAATACAAAGAAATTATATCTCGAATTATTTTATTATTTTATTATTTTATTATTGAGTTGGACCTAAATAGCATTTAAGGTGACATATTAAACTTTGCTTCTGACTAGCCAATTTTCATTTGTTATTGTTGTACCATGTTATTGGCACCATTATAATATCACGACAGTTTATGGCTACTTTGTTACATTAGGACCCTTGCTAACTTTGACCATGACCCTAACCTTAACCTTAACCTTAACTCTATTGCTAACCCTAACCGCCACTTTGACCCTAACCCTAACGACAGGGTCAAAGTTAGCTCGGGTCCTAATGTAACAAGGCACCTAATTTAAAAAAACTTTTTTTAACATAGTTAACCCCAAACAAGGCAGGCCGCCACTGTAGACGTAAAGGGGTTACTGTATGTAATCTTGCCCAGACAGCTGATAAAGTGGAAACATTTTTCGATAATGACCAAAAAATCAAAATAATCAAGGGGAATAACTCATACTTTTTATTGAAGAGTATAAAAAGAGTTGCTTCCCTTACAACTAAAATGTTATTTCTTTTTCTGTACAAGTTTAAAAAATGAACAAACATAAAAATTATGAACTTCACTGCATCCTGGACAACGCCAGGTAGGGTTAGGGTTAGAGTTAGTAAAATGATATAAAAGTTATTTTTGCGACAGGCTTAAAAGATGTTACCCTGTAAAGACTTAAAAGCTGGCTTTTGCAAATGGCAACTTAAACCGTTAGCCGAAATAAGGCAGAGTTTAGAACAATCACAGGTAAATTGTGACCAGCTTGGGGGGGGAGGGGGATCTCACAAAAGAAAATAACATTCAAATTTTCTTTGTTTTATTCTTTTTATCTTAAAATTTATTTTTTATATTGTCAAATAAATAAATAAAAGCTGAATCAATCTTTCTATTTATACATAAAAATCTAACATATAAAGTTATCTTGTCGGATGTTCAAACCCAAATAGCATTTAAGTTGGCAAATCAAACTTTGCTCATTTTCGCTACAATTTATTTAAAAAATTACTTAGTCTGACCCAAACAATTGCTAATATCAAACATGTTTAAATTATCACCTAAAAATAAAAATCAGCAAGGGGGATAATTCATTTTAAGTAGAATTTGGTATAATCGGACTACTGTTCTCATCGTGGGTGTTTTTATCACAACGTTTCGACCGATGTAACCTCCGACCTTCTTCAGGTGTACTTTGTCAAACTCGGGAATCAAAGTACACTTGAAGAAGGTCGGAGGTTACATCGGCCGAAACGTTGTGATAAAAACACCCAAGATGAGAACAGTAGTCCGAATATACCAAATTCTACAAACTATCAACCCTCATCTCATGTGCAAACAAATAAAAATTAAAAACTAAATTGACTTCACTGCACCTCGGGTAGGTACAGCTAGTATATATATATATATATATATATATATATATATATTCTTCAGACAAATAATCCTGAGGAAGACTTACAATAAAGACGAAACGTTGATATATATATATATATATATATATATATATAGGATATATCATCTGCCTTATTTGGTCCTGGAAGTGTATAAAAATGGCCTTTTTCTCCCTTTTTTCTCCCTTTTCAATCCCCTTTAAGTGAGTCTGGACTCACCTATATTTTGAGCACTTTCTCCACACTGCTCCTACGCAAAGAGTTTTCTTCACCTTCTACAATTCATTTGACTTCTTTTCAACGGAAATTTACCACCCGGACAATCTGCATATATTTTTCACGGAATTTTTCTTTCCATTCACTGCGTTTTTTTAACAAAAATTCCTTTAATAACAATTTTCATATTTTTCAAATATTTGAACTTTGGTTTTTTCGAAAGCCAACTTATCCATCTGTATTTCTCCTCTGATGATAAGATTTCGATCTTTGAAAAGCCTTGGCTTAAGGAAAGAATAATAAACACTAGTTTATTACTGAATACACCTTGCATTGAACAATTGAAATTTGAAATAAATTTGGACAATCGTCGCATATTTATCACTCTTTTTTCTTCTATCGCTATATATATATATATATATATATATATATATATATATATATATATATATATATATATATATATATTATTTATTTGTGTGTGTTTCTTGGCTAAAATAATGATTTATTCACATTTGAAAAAATAAAAAATAGACTTATGCAAAACATAGGTATTTAGTTAAAAAAAAAAAAACTATTTTGGACAATCCTCTGTTCTTTATCAAAAATTATATCCTCTGATAAAAATAGACTGAACATGAAGCTTCCATGCCTACACGCATCTGTCAGCCTTTACACAAAATTGTACGTTTGAACCGCATTTTTTGGCTGTTAATATCGAATTTATGATCACAATTTTCTAAAAACACAGAAAAGTCTATTTCGAGCTGTTAACCATTATTATTCTGTGTTTAAAGTTCAATTTAATTAAAAATCTGGTGAATGATTATCTTTAACAGCTGTGTTCCGTTTTTAGATCAAATTAAATTTTTATTTATTTTTTTTTTTTTTTATAAATCATTTTTATAGCGTTTATACGATTTTTTATTCAATAAATTGCAACAAATAATAATTGATTAATAAAATGTCCTTTTTCAAAACGAATATGCAAACATCAGTTTCATTGGATGTCAAATCAACATCATCATCATCATCATCGGTTTAACATCCGTTTTACATACTGGCATGTGTTGGATGGCTTTTAGAAATTGACTTCGAAACTTATCTCTGATCAGGTTTTTCTGGAAGTCATTTCCTTAATTGAGGCAAAAAGATTTTTATAGGCTCTTCCTGATGCCAACCCAGTAAGGTGATGGGGGCCAGTGTTTTTTATCGAAACAGCATCTCTAGGTGATTGCCCAACAAGACTAAAGAGCGCTTCACCTGCCCTATAATATATATATATATATATATATATATATATATATATATATATATATATATGTTATATAATGACGGACGTAACTTGTGGGATTATAAAAACCTTTATGAAAGTGTTAGATAATGGCTTGGCCGCATCTGTTCGAGACGGGTTTGACTTACGTGATTTGTAGCTGAGTCATCCCCGTGCAGTTCGGTTCGGTGTGTTCCCACGATCACGATGACAACTCTCTGACCTTAGAGTTAAAGCTCAGGGCATACCTGGATATCACGAGGTTTGTGACGTCAGAGCTGTCCATCGTGAGAGAATTGAATTGGGATTTGAATCAGTAATTGACTGGGGAGCGACGAGTCAACATCGCCAATCATGTAAGCGGCTAGGAGAAAGATTCTGAATGACAAAAATATAAGAGCCAGTAGTGAGCTCTTCACCTCCTCCCTCTATTTAGTTAATTATGAGAAAACTAGCAAATTTAGTTAGCGCGACCTCTCTCTCTCATTAGCAACGGAACCGTTCAAGTCGGCTAATTAAATAGTAAATAAAAAAACGGCTCTTTGAAACAGAAAAAAAGTCTTGTTATAAGTTTAGTTGGGTTTTCAGCTAGCGAGGACAACAGCCCGTTAAGAATGAGACAAGGCAGCTTGCGAGAACAAGGAACAACGACATGATGGCGGCAGGGACGACATCGGCGAGGACGGAGACAACATAGCAGTCAACGGAGAAGGGTTGCAGACGCAAACAATGGCTGCCGGCAGACAGTGACAACAAAAGAAGAAGCGTGCACAGTACGAATAGTCACCCGACAGCAACAAGCCGGCGATAAAAGGGGCTGCCGGCAGCGACGAGAAATGAGAGAGAGAAGAAACAAGGTTAGTGCAAGCAGTTGAAACTCGCGGAACCTAACTACGGCATATCGACACCGATTGGAACGACAGCGAATAACCAGACAATACAACATATATATATATTCCATGAAAAATGTTATTGTCATTAAGGGTATGCGAGCACAACAGGGTAGGAATTTTTCTTCAACGCACCTCACACACTTCATCCACTCATGCATAGAGATTTATACTGTAGTGATGTGATAATGAAATGGTTTGGTTGATATGTAGTCATACCCTTAATGACAATAAAAGTGTAAAAATTTGAGAATTTCCTTGCTTTTGTACATTTAGTGTATATGAATTTTCATCTTAACCCTATTAAGGGCATATGATTTCAGTATACTGGCATTTATCATGGAATGTCACTACTTTTGTAAAGGCTATGTCTCAATACAATGGTCATTTTTAAGGTTTTTGGAATTTTATGGAAAACTAAGCTATATGGTAAACTGAAATTAAAATGCCATCAACTAGACCCTAGAACCTCTATCTCTGCCAAAAATCAGCTGAATCGATCAAATAGTTGATGAGATACAGGGTGGCATACACGTACATACGTACACACGGATAACACAAAATCACTCCTGACCTTTCTGGATCTCTGGGTTGCCTTGACTAATGATGCTGAAATTCTACACACTTATAGAACCTATCAAATAAAAATGTTGTGCAAAGTTTTAACTAATTTGGTTAATTGGTTTTTGAGTTATTATTGATCAAAGAAATGAGATTTCTAGCATAGGCCGTTTTTGAAGTCTATTAAGGGATAGAGCGCTCTCACGCCTCCTTTGATTTCAAATTCAAAATGGTGTATTAGTGGGTTCCCCCACGTGTGAGTTTTCTCTTTTTCTTTGTTTTTTTTGTTTGGTTTCACCCAAAAATGAACCACTGTATAGTGTAGGTTTTTTCAAGACACTTTAATCCAAGAATTTTTTACACTTTGTGAAATTTTTCTGATGATTTTGTAATGTTGCAGAGACGATATTAACATAAAAATGTTGTTTGGCACAAGACAAATGAAACGGACCGTAAAAAATATATCTCACAAAAATGTTACGTTTTTTGGAAATGTGAAAAAAATAAAAAATTAAAATAATAAAATAAAACATGGTTATTGGAATATAATATGAACCTGACGTCGTGCAACGGATAAAAGTGTTAAGTAATAATCAGTTCTAAGTAACAGTCTTCTGGAGGTTGAAGGTTCAATCCTCAGGGCGGGCGATACTAAGGATACAATTATGAATTATTTAAGACATCTGCCTGGTTATGGCTGATAGAACGTTAGCAAGCTACCTCCATGGATTAACGAAAGGGTTCCGTTTAAAAATCTGTACCGATTCCTGAGTTCGACATAAAGATTCCCGAATCAAACAAGATTCACCTGAAGAAGGTCGGAGGATACATCGGCCGAAATGTTGTGAGAATAACATCCATGATGACAACAGCAGTAAATCCAAATAATATAAATTATCAATGTTCACCTAAAAAAATTCCGAAAAATTATATCATCATGAAACAACTCGATGTGACCTATATTATTACAAACTTTATGAAGCGTACTGCGACAAATTCGACGTGTGCTATATTTATACGAAATAGTTTTAGCAATCCATTCTAACTAATGTGGATATCACACAGATTATTTCACAGCACTTTCATGACATTGTATCTTTTTTTCTGAACTGATTTCTATCCAGTATTTGGAGACAATTGTGTTGGAAACAATATACACCGGCGAAATGCTTTCAACTTCTTTTCCCTTGTCGTAAAATAAATAAATAAACAATACAACTGTTATGGAAGCCATTAGCTTCGAATTGCATTGTATACTCTTTCACTTGCTGACCTTTGGGTTAGGGTTAGGATTAGGGTTAGGGTTAGGGTCATTGGTCATTGATGGTCATCGAATAGGTTGTATTATTTGCACTACTATTTTTATATCGGTTAGTATATTCACAGCGTTGTTAATAATAATAATAATAATAATAATAATAATAATAATAATAATAAGAAGAAGAAGAAGAAGAAGAAGAAGAAGAAGAAGAAGAAGAAAAAGAAGAAAAAGAAGAAAAAGAAAAAAAAGAAGAAAAAGAAAAAAAACAACCGAAATCTTAAGAAAAATCCTTGAATGCGGAAACCAACCCACATAAACTATGAATGCTAACCAGTCAAACAGAAGTAACAATAATGATAATGATAATAATAAGGATAATGATAATAATAATAATGATAATAATAATAATAATAATAATAATGATAATAATAATGATAATAATAATGATAATAATAATAATAATGATAATGATAATGATAATAATAATAATAATAATAATAATAATAACAATAATAATAATAATAATAACAATAATAATAATAATGATGATAATAATAATAATAATAATAATAATGATAATAATAATAATAATAATAATGATAATAATAATAATAATAATAATGATAATGATAATAATAATAATAATAATAATAATAACAATAATAATAACAATAATAATAACAATAATAATAATAATGATAATAATAATGATAATAATAATAATAATAATAATAATAATAATGATAATGATAATAATAATAATAATAATGATAATAATAATAATAACAATAATGATAATAATAAAAATAATAATAATAATAATGATAATAATAATAATAATAATAATAATAATAATAATAATAATAATAATAATAATAATAAATAGAAGAAGACTGAGACCATTCAACGAACGGCAATGATGAAAACAGCCGAAACCAACCCACATAAGCTACGAATACTAACCAGTCACACGGAACTTGTAATAAGAAGAAAACAAAAGCACAGAAAGAATACCACCACACGAACCCAAGGAACACAAATTTCATAAACCACCCCTCTTCCAAATAAAAACATGATGGAACCAGCGTCGGCTGATACCACACAAAATAGTCGTGATAATTCAAATACATCAGATTTGCATTAAATTTGATCCATAGTTATTAGACATCAATTAAGCAAGATCCCTTGAATTCGAGTAAAGCTATGTGTCCCGGCAGGTTGTTACATAATGGATGGACGTATGCAAAAAACGATGACATCAGCTAGTATGGATTTAGTATCTAGGTGGACCAGTGCAAGTTTACTTGACACGAAAATCTGAAAAACGAGTTTGCTCATGGGACTAAAATGTAAACAGGCATGAACAATGAGTTAGATGCAAGTTGGGGGTTTAAGGAAAGGTCAGACATAAATGCGTTATGACAAATTGAAGCAGTGACGTAAAGATATCGTGTGAAAGTTTTTTTTTTGGCAGTCAGCTTTTTGGAAGCAGTGATGAGCAGACGCAAATTCATGATGTAATTAAAAAGAAAAGGAAAATCGGAATTTAATTCATAAAAGAGTTTATAGCGCCACTTGTAGCGCCACCCACCATTCTTCCCTGTACGAAGTAGTTTAGTCATAAAGAACATTTTTGGTCTCTCTTCATTTAATGTTAATGTGTGAATTTCTCTCCAAAATAAAAATTAAACTCTCCATCAGTCTTGCCTTTTCTTTTATGTGCATGGGAAGTTCTTGATTACAGACATGGCGATGATGATGATGATGATGATGATGATGATGCTGCTGCTGCTGCTGCTGCTGCTGATGATGATGATGATGATGATGACGTCAGTATACAAAAAGAGATAAGACTACTGAGAACATTTGAAGTAAGTGACTTTGATTTAGAGAACGTCTTGTTAATAAGGTGTACATAACAAGGGTGAGATGACGGGGTGAGTTTTATGCAACGAATGATCTAAGAAAAGTGTGCTCTTTGCACTGAACCACTAGAGAGAGCAATTGAGCTTTTGGATAGCTGCTTCCCCACCCTCATGGGGGTGGAAGTGGAGGGTCGTTTCATGTGGGTACATGTATACTCTAAAGAAAACATAAAACCCGAAAGAAATGTTTGAAGCTGAAATTCGTTTGTCAATGTTTCTTTATTCATAAGGTGCGTGAAAGATGTTATTGAAAAAAAATAGACAACGAAAGAAAAGGGAAGAGAAGATGGAAACTTTGACTGCCACATCACAACTGCGACTACAACCAGTTGATTTGGTGGATGAAACGAACGTACCGTTGAGATTGAAGAACACCCCAGCTATGCTACACCTGTGTGATTCTTTCAACCGTCATGAATCAGAGTCCATAATAGAGTTATTCTTTTGAGCAACTCATCAGTTTCGTGACGTATTAACGCTGAAAATTAATTTGTCTCAAAACTGCAAGTGAATGAATTCTCACTTCAATTCGCCAAATCAACTTTATCCGATAATTCTGCGTTTTTAAGACGTTTTCTTGATGTTGAGAGTATACATGTCAAGAATTGATTTTTTTTATTTGAATTAACAAATGACACTAAAGATGAATCCAGATTCAAAACACGACTTGTTGCCTTGTGTAACAGATGGGGTTAGGGTTAGGATTAGGATAAGGTTTAGGTTTAGAGTTAGGGTTAGGGTTTGGTTTAGGGTTAAGGCTAAGTTTAGGTTTAGGGTTAAGGTTAGGGTTAGGGTTAGGGTTAGGGTCAGGGTTAGGGTTAGGGTTAGGGTTAAGGTCAGGGTTAGGGTTAGGGTCAGGGTTAGGTGTTAGGGTTAGGGTTAAGGTCAGGGTTAGGGTTAGGTGTTAGGGTTAGGGTCAGGGTTAGGGTTAGGTGTTACGGTTAAGGTCAGGGTTAGGGTTAGGTGTTAAGTTTAAGGTACGGGTTAGGGTTAGGTGTTAGGGTTAGGGTCAGGGTTAGGTGTTAGGGTTAGGGTTAAGGTCAGGGTTAGGGTTAGGTGTTAGGGTTAGGGTCAGGGTTAGGGTTAGGTGTTAGGGTTAAGGTCAGGGTTAGGGTTAGGTGTTAAGGTTAAGGTACGGGTTAGGGTTAGGTGTTAGGGTTAGGGTTAGGGTCAGGGTTAGGTGTTAGGGTTAGGATTAGGGTTAGGTGTTAGGGTTAGGGTTAGGGTAAGGGTTAGTGTTAGGGTAAGGGTTAGGGTCAGGGTTAGGTGTTAGGGTTAGGCTTAGGTGTTAGGGTCAGGGTTAGGTGTTAGGGTTAGGGTAATGGTAAGGGTTAGGGTCAGGGTTAGGTGTTAGGGTTAGGTGTTAGGGTTTGGATTAGGATTAGGGTTAGGGTTAGATTTAGGGTTAGGGTTAGGGTTGGGGTTAGGGTTGTGTGCATTGTGCTGTTCGCTTGATTGTCAAGCACCTTGCATGACGTCTGTATGAAGCATTAAGCCATGTGATCAAGGCAATCAAAATGAATAAACTGCAAGATCGATTCTTTCAGCAATTATGTGAACAGCGAGGAATTTGTAATGACGGGTTGCACACTGAACGGCTCACATGATTGTCCAATGCTAATTTTCTGCATCGTTTTGCTGCACTTTGAGACAATGTAGCATCTTTCCAAAGCCACCATTCGCCCGTGCATGGAGTACATGTTGCCACATCTGGGCTGGTGCACCAATCGCTAGCCTATCTCTCTTGGATAAGGTGCAAAAATAGAATTTCTAACTCTAAGCTGCCAAGCTGCAGCCCCTGTCGCAACGCGACAGAGTTACATCCCCGTGCTTGTTTTATAAGTACTTCCACGTAATTTTTTCCCCTTTAAAAGAAAATACCCACGACCCACTTGACTAACTGCAAAATTCCACCCCTTCACTGTAGAAGTTCCAAAATGCCTGAAGATCTTCAACTCGGATAGCTTCTTTTCTCAGACTGCTTGCCTTTGGAATTCCCTTCATGCTCCCTGTTTCCCCGACAATACCAACAGGCAGAAATTTAAATGTAATGTGAACAAATATCTTGCTGACCCACTTCCCACCTAGGTTACCCCCACCCCCACCCCTTATAAATTTTGCCCCTACCACAATAACTACTTATGCTTCAGTGGCACTATATCTTGTTTTGAGTAAATAAAAGTTGTTTTTTATTGAGTATAACAGAACTTGAACCCTAACCCTAACCCTAACTACATTATAAATAAAATGTATTTGTGAAGTCTCAAATTAATATCAATCTTAAAAAAGGTTTTTTTTTATCATTTATGATCATCCGTACTTGATATTTACTGCAGGGTAAACCGGAGGTCAGCGCGGCGGTGTCATCTTCCGGTGTGCCGATTATCCTCGACTGTATACGTAATGGTATATTTGCAATGAAGAGATCTCTATTTCTATTGTTTATTATTGCAATAAAGTCCAGAATTTATTTTAGATTTTAATGTTCATGGTTTTAGGTCTAAAATATCGCAAAACATTAGTGAAAATTTAATTATTTAAAAATTATTTAAAATATGAATTCAAATTGAACACTGCCACATTGAAAAAATAAAAATAAAATGTACCATTTTTTTTTAATAACTTAACTTAAAAAAATGTTAATATATTAATTTACTTTAAAAAATTGTAATACATTAATTTACTGAAATTTTTTTTAATATATTAATTTACTGAAATTTTTTTAATATATTAATTTACTTCAATTTTTTTAAATATATTAATTTACTTTAAAAAAAAATAATATATTAATTTACTTCAATTTTTTTAAATATATTAATTTACTTTAAAAAAAAAAAAATATTAATTTACTTCAATTTTTTTAAATATATTAATTTACTTAAATTTTTTTAATATATTAATTTACTTTAATTTTTTTAAATATATTAATTTACTTAAATTGCAAAAGTTTCAAACTGAACCAGGAGGTTAACTAAAGTTTCTTATTGTTTTTCATTCAGGGGAAATAACTCTGCTTATTTTGTTCACAGATTATTTACCTTGAATAATAATCTTTGCGTTTTTAATGACGAGAACTTGCAACTCGGCGTACCGGGTTTCCAGTTCAGTAGGGACTATTGCATCACTTTCATTAATACCCTAGGGAAAGGTAGGAATTCATATATTCTGCCTCCAACTATGGATTAAATGGTAAAAAGGATTGCGGATTGACAACCGCAAATAGAGGTTATCATCTATGTGAGAAAACACGAAGTTGTAATGTAATGGCTTTGTCTCATGGACGGATCGTGCGTTATGTTACATTAGAGTGCTCACCTCTCGGGCGCTGGCTTTTCAACCCCCACTTTCCGACCCGAGCTTGGGTCACATCTTACTTGTGGGAGTAGGATAAAAACTGGCCTTGTGCCTAACTCCTGGAGAGGAGTAAATTACTCTTTGGTCTTGGCCTGGGATCAAAGTGTAGTATCTGTTCCGATTAATACTACACCCTATCGACCGGTACCGTCTTGGTCTTCGGGTCTTGATTCCACCGGTCTTAGGGTTTGTCCTGTCCAGTTCTAAGAAGTTCACATTCTCAGGCTTTGATGTGGGGAAACCCCAGCTCCCTAAAAGGGGCATTCTGGATTGGGGCAAAAATTAGAAGTTATTATACCCATAGTCGAAACTCAGTGACCTTGGCTAGGAGCAAGGTGTGGTATCTGTTCTGATGCTGCACTTCGTCTTTTCTGTCCTCGGTTAGTGAAGAATAAGTTCTACTAGACAATGGCAATTTTTATTTTTGCTACAATCCACAGTGCCCTTTTTGGGGAGCTGGATTTTACCCACATAAAAAAAAATGATTGTGCCTAACTTTGCCATCGTGGGGAAGCAAGTAAATAGAAACACACAGAAAGTCGTCATCGTCATCATCATCATCATCATCATCATCATCATAATATTCGGTTCATCATCATCATCATCATCGTAAAAATATATTCGGTTAATCATCATCATAATAATAATAATAATAATAATAATATTTGGTTCATCATCATAATAATAATAATAATAATAATGGTCGGTTCATCATCATCATCATCATCATCATCATTATACAAATAATAATATTAGGTTCATCATCATCATCATCATAATAATAATATAAGGTTCATCATCATCATAATAATAATTATATTCGGTTCATCATCATCATCATCATAATCATAATAATAATAATATTCGGTTCATCATCATCATCATCATAATAATTATATTCGGTTCATCATCATCATAATAATTATATTTGGTTCATCATCATCATCATCATAATAATAATTATATTCGGTTCATCATCATCATCATCATAATAATTATATTCGGTTCATCATCATCATCATCATCATCATAATAATAATAATTATATTCGGTTCATCATCATCATAATCATCATAATAATTATATTCGGTTCATCATCATCATCATCATCATCATAATAATAATAATAATTATATTCGGTTCATCATCATCATCATCATCATAATAATAATAATATGCGGTTCATCATCATCATAATCATCATAATAATAATATTCGGTTCATCATTATAATAATAATAATAATATTCGGTTCATCATCATCATCATTATAATAATAATATTCGGTTCATCATCATCATAATCATAATAATAATAATATTCGGTTCATCATCATCATCATAATAATAATAATAATATTCGGTTCATCATCATCATCATCATCATCATAATACTAATTATATTCGGTTCATCATCATCATCATCATCATAATAATAATAATATTCGGTTCAGCATTATCATCATCATCATCATAATAATAATTATATTCGGTTCATCATCATCATCATCATAATAATAATTATATTCGGTTCATCATCATCATCATCATCATCATCATAATAATAATAATATTCGGTTCATCATCATCATCATCATCATCATCATCATCATAATAATAATTATATTCGGTTCATCATCATCATCATCATCATCATCATAATAATAATTATATTCGGTTCATCACTATCATCATCATCATCATAATAATATTCGGTTCATCATCATCATTATAATAATAATAATAATATTCGGATCATCATCATCATCATAATAATATTGTTTGTATATGCGGTCGCTGTGTTAAGTAGTTGTTGTTTCTTCTGCCAAGGGCTTTGACCTCAAAGGCCTAGACTGGATTTTGATGTATACACGTGCATTGAGTCTGAAAGGTAAAATACCAGAAAAGAGGAAGAAAGCTGTCTTTGGGTTTTTATATTACGCAGGAAATTTCGACAGTAAATATTCTATTCTCGTGTCTATGGTTGGCTGAAAGAAATTGCTGATTGGAGATTTTGTCTGATCGAAAGTCGATACATAAAACAACATTCGCTGCTGCTGCTGCTGTTTCCAATAATCTTCATAGAAATTAAAAATAAAAATGTGAAAAAAAAAATGGTTTCATCAGAATTCACACAAGTCTAAATTAAATTTTTAAAAAACTACAAAAAACATTTCCACAAAGTTTTCTAATGATGTGCCATGTTGGACGAAAATGACTGAACAAGTGTTTAATGGTTCATTAAAATTGAATTATTCCTTGATTTTTTAAATTTCATTTTCGAAAAAAAAAATTGGGGATCAGTTTTGATTTTGCTCTGGTTGTCGGCCATGATGGATCACGTGACCTATTAGCTATAAATAGAATCTAAACCGAAGAAAAATATTTGAAGAAAAGAAAATCCCATTAAAGTTATCAGTTCATTTGCAGATGAAATCGGCATTGACACTTAAGAACGTGATACAAACGACAAATACATTTAGTACAAAAGTACACAAGACTCCCCCCCCCCCCGACATCCTTGAACTTCTTTTTTCCATACCTTCAAGGTCAGATCTATTTTTAAATAGTTTCTCTCATACGCATGTGTATAGAAATGTAACAGAATATTGTAGAGGAATTAACAACATGATTTTTTTTAGATTTTGGCCTTTTGGGCAAGATCAAAGTGTAGTATCTGTTCCGATGGATACTGCATAGACTGGTATCGTCTTGATTTACGCCGGTGTATGTGACGGTCTTGTGCAGTTCTGGGAGGTCCACCCTCCCAGGCTTTGCCTTCCCTCTTTGGGGAGGAGTAAGTTTATTGCTTACTGCCTGAGGCGCCCCTACCGGGGAATGCCGACAGGGCTGCCCAGGCAATTTTTAATGGCCAGAGTGCTCACCTTCTCGGGCGCTGGCTTTTCAAGTCCCACTTTCCCGACCCGACCTTGGGTCACATCTTACATTGTGGAAGTAAGATAAAACTGGCCTTGTGCCTAACCTTCTGGCGTGGAGGTAAATAAATTAACAACATGATTCTTGGCCTTTTGGCTAAGATCACAGTGTAGTATCTGTTCCGATAGATTCTACACTCTGTAGACTGGTACCGTCTTGGCCTTTGGACCTTGATTCCACCGGTCAGACGTATTCTCCTGTGCAGTTCTAAGAGGTCCACCCTCCCAGGCTTTGCCTTCTCATTCTTTGAGAAGGGATTGGTTTATTGCTAATCGCCTGAGGCGCTCATACCGGGGAATGCCGACCGGGTTTGCTCAGGCATGTTTTGTAGGCCAGAGCATGCTAGTCCTAGTGTGCTAGCTAACCACACCTGACCTTGTGTCACACCTCCTGCGGGGGAGGTAAATAACTTGGCGTTTTGACTAGGAGCAAAGTGTAGTATCTGTTCTGATCCTATTGGATTATTAGTTTACAAATTACAGTTACTTAAGTGAAGCTACTGTTGCAAATTTTCAAAACAATGGAAAAATCTGAATTTCGTGTGTTGATAAAGCATTGCTTTCTGATGGGAAAAAATACTGGTCAAGCAAAGCGATGGCCTGATAAGCGTTATTCAGACTCTGCTCCGTCAGAAACAACGGTTAAGAGGTGGCACGCTGACTTTAAACGCGGTCCGATAAACACAAATGATGCTGAATGCTCAGGTCACCCAAAGTCGGCAGTTGTTTTAGAAAAGATTAAAAAAAGTCCACAAACTTATTTTGGCCGATCGTAAATTAAAGTTACGTGAGATAACAGAGGAGTTGAAAATATCAGAGGGTTAGGGTTAGGGTTAGGGTTAATGAACATTTGTTAATGAGAATGCTGTTTTTTAGAGTGAGTGCCGCATTTGCTCACAATTTATCAAAAACAACAACGCGTCGACGATTCGGATCATTGTTTGCAACAATTTCAACAACAAAAAAAGAAGTTTTTTTGCATCATTATCTGACGATGAATGAAACATGGATGAAACATGGATCCACCACTTCACTATGGAGTCAAATCAGAAGTCAGCTGAGTTGACAGCAGCAGGTGAAAGCCGTCCAAAGTGACCAAAGATGCAAACATCAGCAGACAAGGTTTTGGCCTCCGTATTTTGAGATGCTCATCGATTATCTTGAGTAATGGAGGACGATCAATAGCGAATATTATACAGCATTATAAAACGGCCACAAATAAAGAAGACGAAAGTGCTCTTTCACCAAGACACTGCACCATGTCACAAGTCAACTGTAACAATGAAAAGAAAGTACATGAATTGCACTTCGAATTGCTTCCACATCCACCCTATTCTCCAGATCTCGACCCCAGCGACTCCTGGTTGTTTGCAACCTCAAAAGAATTCTCCAGAGAAAAAGATTTAGCTCCAATGAAGAAGTGATATCAGAAACTGAGGCGTATTTTGAGGCAAAAGACAAATCGTTCTACCAACAAAGGCATCGAATTGTTAGAGAAGCGAGACTATGTTGATGAATAAGATCGAATTTTGCTTAAAAGGGGATGGTTTAGTAGCTAGGCCCGGGACTTATTGAGTAATGTGTTAAATATTATTAAAAATATATTTGCTCGGTTGGATCTTGCCAAAGTAAACAGAATATTATATCTTAGGCAGGAGAGGTTACGATGAGGTTACAGGGTTGACCTGTAAAGGAATAAGTTGGTTCGTGAGAATCGGAAGCAATAATAATTAGCCGGAAATGACGTCGAGAGTCTAGATAGAAGCATGAATTAAAACCACGTATTTGAAGATAATTTCTGATAATCAAGCGTTAAATAACAAAGCAATGAGCTTGAAATAAGTATGTCCTCCCTCTGTTTCTCTGCTCCCCCTTTGACTTTACAGCTCACTAGACGATTAAGCTGCATCTGATTGAATAAATCATTCCTCTTTGTTAAGTTTCATTGAATTAATTTATTAATTAATGTGATAAGCATGAGATAGCTCTTGATTAAAGCTACAAAATTGACCTCAATCCTTGGAGGAAACAACACACATGCATAGCGATTGGCGAAAAGTGAAATTATGCTTATAATAGCTTGAACTGATTCGACAGTTGATATAAGTTAATTTTATAAGTAAATGATTAGGCTATGCATCACAATGGCTACAAAATTGTAAGAAAATAACAGAAGCTTTACGATGAGCCAGCAAACTAAATACAATGGGACTCAGAATATAAATAATTGTAGTTTGTGTGGAAATTCACACAACATAGCTGCGTGTTAATCATTCAACATCCATTATCTGGTGTGTTGGTGTCTGATATGGCATTCAACCTGGTTGGCTTGAGCTGGCTTCCTCCAAAAGAGGAAGTTTCTAGGGAATATTAAATTCAGAAGCGGCGATCCTCAGTCGCATGCGTATTCCAGTAAAGGGCAGATGACGACGTTAGTTTTTTGTAGTTTGTTTCTCTTTTTGCATGGTGGTGTCACCGCCTCCACAATTTTGTCCTTCATGAGCAATGTTTCTGGCAAAGGGGAAAGAATTGTTGTTTTCTGGGTCAGCTGTTGTTTTGAGTTCTTTCTTTTTTTTTGCATGGAGGTGTCGTTGTATTTCAGTTGTCTAACTCTCACCGCCTTGTCCTTTATTCGTCACACTTCATGAGCAATGTTTCTGGCAAAGGGGAAAGAATTGCTGTTTTCTGGGTCAGCTGTTGTTTTGAGTTCTTTCTTTTTTTTTGCATGGAGGTGTCGTTGTATTTCAGTTGTCTAACTCTCACCGCCTTGTCCTTTATTCGTCACACTTCATGAGCAATGTTTCTGGCAAAGGGGAAAGAATTGCTGTTTTCTGGGTCAGCTGTTGTTTTGAGTTCTTTCTTTTTTTTTTTTTTGCATGGAGGTGTCGTTGTATCGCCGAAACTGAACTAAAAAGGAAAATTTCAAAAGAATGTGCAAAGTCCATAAAGAGACGAAACGCAAATTTTTATGAGGAACGGGACATTTCATACTTAGGTTGCGTAACTCTTGCTTATTCCTATTTTCTTCTTTAGTCTTCACATTTCATAAGCGATGTTTCTGACAAAGGGGGAAGAATTGCTGTTTTCTGGATCATCTGTTGTTTTGAGTGGAATGTTGTGAAGATTTGTAATCCTCTCATAGTATTCATCATTATTCAGATGTCAATCTATACATTTCATTAACCCTTATCCTCGAGTGTTTTTCGCCTTAATAAGTGGTGACCTATTAGTTAAAAAAAATTATTGTACCAAGTTCATTAAGTAGAAAACAACTAAATAGTGTGGGGCAGGGGCAGCCTCGTAATTCTTGCTGCCCTGCTATTTTTGTCCTGTAGTCCTCACAATCCATGAGCGATGTTTCTGACAAATGAAGAAGAATTGCTGTTTTCTGGGTCGGCTGTTGTTTTGAGTGGGTGATATGTGAAGATTTTCAATCCTCTCATAATATTCATCATCATTAAACTGTCAATCTATCGATCTCATTAACGCTTATCCTCGAGTGTTTTTTTAGTCTTGATAAATGGGGACTTATTAGTAAAAAAAATTTAAAAAAGAAAAACAAATAAAACTAAAACTGTGAATATCAAAATAAACGAGACACAAAAACAAAACATTTATAGAACAGCAATTTTACAGGAATATAAAAGTTAGTTTTAGTGAAGAAATGTTCTTTGGTAAAGTTTATTCAACTCGTGTTCTTTGTTAGAAATTGTTCAGTGAATAAGCATGAATATAAATATAAAAATAAACGAGACACAAAAACAAAACATTTATAGAACAGCAATTTTACAGGAATATAAAAGTCAGTTTTAGTGAAGAAATGTTCTTTGGTAAAGTTTATTCAACTCGTGTTCTTTGTTAGAAATTGTTCAGTGAATAAGCATGAATATAAATATAAAAATAAACGAGACACAAAAACAAAACATTTATAGAACAGCAATTTTACAGGAATATAAAAGTTAGTTTTAGTGAAGAAATGTTCTTTGGTAAAGTTTATTCAACTCGTGTTCTTTGTTAGAAATTGTTCAGTGAATAAGCATGAATATAAATATAAAAATAAACGAGACACAAAAACAAAACATTTATAGAACAGCAATTTTACAGGAATATAAAAGTTAGTTTTAGTGAAGAAATGTTCTTTGGTAAAGTTTATTCAACTCGTGTTCTTTGTTAGAAATTGTTGAGTGAATAAGCATGAATATGAATATAAAAATAAACGAGATACACATGGATTCTAAAATCGACTCTGGAAGAGGGCTGTAGCCCCTTAATGACTTGCTTAACATGCATTGTAAATATAAATGGAAATGAAATGAAATAGCGAAGGAAGGATATGGATATACGAGGCCTGTCTACAAAGTATCTGACCATAGGCTAGAAAAAATATTTCAAATACCTGACGGGGTTGGAACCCTAATCCCCTTCACAATAGGCCCCTTGTGCTTGCACACACCTATCCATCCACTGCCGGAAACACCTCTGGAAGTCTTCTTTTGGAATGGTGGTCATCTCCACCGTCGCGTTCCGCATTATCTCTTCTCTAGTCTCAATGGCGTCTTCAACTTTCAAAACAACCAGAAGTCGCAAGGAGCCATGTCTGGAGAGTAGGAAGGTTGGCGACCGACTGAAATTCCATGTTTGGTCAAGAAATGTTGGATCAATTAGGATGAATGTGCGTGATGCAGTTGCCAGTTTTTCGTCGTCCACATGTTTGGTCTTTTGCACCGAACTAAATCACGAAAACGCCAGAGAACATCTTGATAGTACTCCTTTGTCACTGTTTGTCCTTCCAGTGCGTATTCGTGATGCACAATTCCACGGATATCAAAGAAGACAGTCAGCATCACCTTAATTTTGCTTTGCACTTGTCGCGCTTTTTTGGCCTTGGAGACTCGGGATGCTTCCATTGCGATGACTGTGTTTTTGTTTCTGGGTCGTACCCGTACACCCATGACTCATCTCCAGTTATCACGGTGTTCAGAAACCCAGGATCAGTGTTGGTGGTTTCCAGAAGGTCCTGTGCAACTTGAAAACGGAGGTCCTTTTGTTCCTGCGACAACAACTTGGGCACAAATTTTGCAGCAACTCTGTGCATGTTCAAATCATCACGCAAAATTGCATGTGCAGAATCGTTACTTACTCCGGCCTCTTGGGCAATCTCCCGCATGGTTGAACGACGATCTTCCATCACTAAATTTCTCACCCTCTCAACTCTGAGCAGTTTGGCCCCTGCTAGAACGCTGGTCACTCTTCGCTGATGTGCTGCCATTTTTTAATCAGTTGAACCACTCTTTAATTTGTGTTACACCCATCGCATCTTCTCCAAACATTTACGAGTTGTTTTGCTTTGAGAATCACCAAGCTTTTGACAAGATTTGATGCAGTACCTTTGCTCAACACGTTCAATCATCTTGAGAGAATCGGTAATCTGACGAACACGTTGTGTAGCACCTCACTCAGCGACCAACAGGCAGTGACTAACGCGCAGGAAGGCGGTGATAAAATTCACACATGCGCATGAAGGTGTATTCCTTCACTGTGTAGAGTGGTGCTGCCTTATCGTCTCTATTTCCCACAGAAAAAATAATGGTCAGATACTTTTTAGACAGGCCTAGTAGAATATTAGGGTCACCAGCTAGCAAGTGCTAATTTAACATGTATGGCATTTTGTGAATGAAAAATGAAATAAAACATGATTAATCAACAAAACATTTATAGAACGACAATTTTACAGGAATATAAGAGTTAGTTTTAGTAAAGAAATGTTCTTTGGTAAAGTTTATACAACTCGTGTTCTTTGTTAGTTCAGTGAATAAGTATGAATATAAATATAAAAATAAACGAGACACACATGGATTTTAAAATTGAGGAGGGCCACATGTCGTAAAAGCAAAATTTTTATTGCAAGCTAAAAGCACTGACAAAACAGCAACAAAATTAACCGCATATAACAACGCACACAGGCCGCTAATAGGCAAATGCGCATCGTATGCCGAATCTCTGATATGTTAGCGACAATAAATCACACATTCACTACGTGCCCTATAAGCAGATACATCAGTAAAACTGAATCTAATAAAAAGAATATTTAATATTGATTTGGATTAAAAACATCTGCGAACGGAATATGATGTGTTGGCGAATTAGGCTAACGACTATTTACATGTCATATCGCGGGAGACGAAAACATATGTCCGACAATTAACCCTCCCAAAAAGGTTCCAATTTCATTAAGAAAACAAGCGTAAAACAGAACTGGACAAAATGAAAAAACAAAAATAATACTATCCACACACGCAAAAAATTTTTTTTAAATACGACAAAATGGGTTGAAAGAAGATGTCGGGTTAGGGTTAGGAATACGACAAAATGGGTTTCTAGAATTGAAAGATGTCAAGATCGCCGTTTTGTAGAGGAGTTTTAGAGTATTTTTATTTTTATTTTTATTTTTTTTTTTATTTTATTTTTTTTTTTTTATATTTTTAATTTTAATTTTTACTTTTTTTTTTAAATTTTAATTTTTATT
>OY744528.1:6623324-6638324 GCA_963556195.1 Sepiola atlantica | reverse complement strand
GCTTCCCGTCCCCCACTTTACCCTCTCGTCTATTTTGCTTGCGATGGCTGAGATAACTTTTGAACGTATATTTTTTTAGCTTTTTTGTTTGTTATTTGTATAAATCACTTCTTTCGTTTGCCCGTCCCCCTCGCCAGTGCAGCCACTGGTGGTGCTATCGGCCCAGCAGCCTTGTCAGTATCAGCAGACACAGGGGACTAAGTAATTGGGTTTAGCAACCGATTCTTCGCGTTTGGTATTTTCATAAAACTGGAATGTCGCAAAGATCGGCTGCTTGATGTCTCCAACTTCGTTATCTAGAGCAGCAAATGAGAATCTTTCTTTACCCGATCTTAAATACTGATGCAACCCAGTGAATATTTACAGACGCATTTCTGAAATCTGAAACTTTAATGCACACAAAACATCACACACATATTTAGGGGTCTTTTGTGCCTTCTTATGCATAACCCCCTTAAAAGTGCACGAAGCACCCTATATAAACGCGAGCTCCTTACTGCCGCGCGCGCAAAAAAAATACGACATTGACGTCACGTTGGAATTAACAAAGTGTTGAATACTTAGATTTTTAAGTTGAAAGCGCAAAAAAATCATTCGTTTGAAAATTATTTCCAATAATATCGGTATTGATAAAAAAAATAATTATGAGTTGAATTACAAAAAAAAAAATCAAACAAACAAAAAAGAAACCAATTAACAAAAATGCACACAATTCGCAAGAAACATAAAGCGAAAACAGCCTGATTCTTGCAACGTTTTTCTATTTATTTTTTTAAATTTTTTTTTTTTTATCTCAGCCAACCATTTTGAGATAAAGGAACAAAAATAAATACGTTCCCCAATAAAATAACACCCAGTAAATAAATATAAATGCCATGTTATGTTAAGTAAATCGTTCTAGCAATTAAGTCATTCGTCAGTCTGTCAAAAAAAGAGAAGGTTCCTACGTGTTTCTCAGTCATTGATATTAACAGAACGGAAAGCAAACGATTTATACGGCCTTTCATAAAAAAAACGATTTATACGGCCTTTCATTAAAAAAACGATTTATACGTCCTTTCATTAAAAAAACGATTTATATGGGCATTCATAAAAAAATTAAAAAACGATTTATACGGCCTTTCAGAAAAATAATTTATACGGCCTTTCATAAAAAAAATTTATACGGCCTTTCATGAAAAACGATTTATACGGACATTCATAAAATTAAAAAAAAAAAACGATTTATACGGACATTCATAAAAATTTAAAAAAAAAAACGATTTATACGGACATTCATAAAAATTTAAAAAAAAAACGATTTATACGGACATTCATAAAAATTAAAAATAAAAAAAACGATTTATACGGCCTTTCATAAAGAAAAGACTTTATACGGCCATTCATGAAAAAAAAAACACTTTATACGGCCATTCATAAAAAAAAACGATTTATACGGGCATTCATAAAAATTTAAAAAAAAAACGATTTATACGGCCTTTCATAAAGAAAAGACTTTATTCGGCCATTCATGAAAAAAAACACTTTATACGGCCATTCATAAAAAAATCATTTATACGGACATTCATAAAATTTAAAAAAAAAACGATTTATACGGCCTTTCATAGAGAAAAGACTTTATACGGCCATTCATAAAAAAAACAATTTATACGGCCATTCATAAAAAAAGCGATTTATACGGCCATTCATAAAGAAAAGACTTTATACGGCCATTCATAAAAAAAACAATTTATACGGCCATTCATAAAAAAACGATTTATACGGACATTCATAAAATTAAAAAAAAAAAACGATTTATACGGACATTCATAAAAATTTAAAAAAAAAAACGATTTATACGGACATTCATAAAAATTTAAAAAAAAAACGATTTATACGGACATTCATAAAAATTAAAAATAAAAAAAACGATTTATACGGCCTTTCATAAAGAAAAGACTTTATACGGCCATTCATGAAAAAAAAAACACTTTATACGGCCATTCATAAAAAAAAACGATTTATACGGGCATTCATAAAAATTTAAAAAAAAAAACGATTTATACGGCCTTTCATAAAGAAAAGACTTTATTCGGCCATTCATGAAAAAAAACACTTTATACGGCCATTCATAAAAAAATCATTTATACGGACATTCATAAAATTTAAAAAAAAAACGATTTATACGGCCTTTCATAGAGAAAAGACTTTATACGGCCATTCATAAAAAAAACAATTTATACGGCCATTCATAAAAAAAGCGATTTATACGGCCATTCATAAAGAAAAGACTTTATACGGCCATTCATAAAAAAAACAATTTATACGGCCATTCATAAAAAAACGATTTATACGGACATTCATAAAAATTTAAAAAAAAAACGATTTATACGGCCTTTCATAAAAACGATTTATACGGCCTTTCATAAAAACGATTTATACGGCCATTCATAAAGAAAAGACTTTATACAGCCATTCATAAAAATTACACTTTATACAGCCATTCATAAAAAAACGATTTATACGGACATTCATAAAAACGATTTATACGGCCTTTCATAAAAACGATTTATACGGCCATTCATAAAACGATTTATACGGCCATTCATAAAATAAAAACGATTTATACGGCCTTTCATAAAAAACGATTTATACGGCCATTCATAAAAACGATTTATACGGCCATTCTTAAAAAAAACAACAATTTATACGGCCATTCATAAAAAAACGATTTATACGGCCATTCATAAAAACGATTTATGCGGCCATTCATAAAAAAACAAACACTTTATACGGCCATTCATAAAAAAAACAATTTATACGGCCATTCATAAAAAAACGATTTATACGGCCATTCATAAAAAAAACATTTATACGGACATTTATAAAAATTAAAAAAAAAAACGATTTATACGGCCTTTCATAAAAACGATTTATACGGCCTTTCATAAAAAAAACACTTTATACGGCCATTCATAAAAAAACGATTTATACGGCCTTTTATAAAAACGATTTATACGGCCTTTCATAAAAAACACTTTATACGGCCATTCATAAAAAAAACGATTTATACGGACATTCATAAAAATTAAAAAAAAAAAAAGATTTATACGGACATTCATAAAAACGATTTATACGGCCTTTCATAAAAAACGATTTATACGGTCTTTAAAAAAACGATTTATACGGCCTTTCATAAAAAAAACGATTTATACAGCCTTTCATACATAAAAAACGCAACAAAACATCGAAGTAAAAAAGGACACCTACAAAACAAAATAACGTGATTTTTGTTGTTGTTGTTGTTGTTGTTGTTGCTTCCAAGATGGAGTCAAACTTCGGTTCAACGATTTTCTGTTTGTTGGTCATGGCGATGACGATGCGTTTATCGCAGTCAGCAATCGAACCCGTTTATCGCGTTGTGTTACCCCCGACACAAAAGGTCTCCACCAACATCGGCAGGGACCACGAAGATACGGATACACCTTACTCCAGCCCGTCCACTTCGAAAGCTGTGAAAACAACGCCAAAACCAAGAAGGGGGAAACCTCCAAGCCCGGAAAAAACATGCGAGTTCAAATTCAAAGTAGCAGTAGACAGTACAGGGTTTAATTGTAGAGATTTGGAACTCATCACACAGGTAAGAACCAGAAGACTTTCAGCATTTATAGATTTGATGCTTATCCAGAATTACCAAAACATTGGGGGGGGGGGGGAAGAAAGACTGGGAAATATCTGAATGATTTCCGTACCCGTGACGTAATAAATATATCGTATACCAAAAATCAATTAAATTAATGAAGTAGTTTTTATTTTATAAAAGAAAATCAAATTCTATCGATAAACGAATAAGGCTGAAATATCGGCGCCATATTGATCATATTCAAGGGAGATAATCCAAACTTTTGAAAACTAGAGAAATAAAGGGGTTCGGAAATAATTACAACTCGGAATTAATTACAACTCGGAATTAATTACAACTTGGACTTAATTTATCAATTTTATTTGTTATTCAACTAATAAATCTCATTTTACTTCTTTCATTTGCAAAATTATATTGTACGTTATATTAAAACAAAAAAAGCTTTATTTCATTTTATCATCAAGAATTACGAGATTTCTAATTCCTAAGCGGCATAAAATTACTTCCGGTTTGTAATTAATTCCGTCACCCGAAATAAAGTCTAAAATGTTGGGTGTTATCTCCCTTACCTCCTTTGAATATGACCAATAATGGCGCCGATATATCAACATTACCAGTTTATCGGTAAAATTTGATTTTCTTTTATAAAATAAAAACTACTTAATCAATTTACGTGATTTTTGGTATACGATATATTCATTCCGTCACGTGTGCGTAAATCAAACAGATATTTCTCAGTCTGTCTTATTTTTTCCCCCATGTCTCGGTAATTCTGGATAAGCACCAACATTTTTTTTGCTTTGAATATTAGACATTTCCGACATTATCTAATGTAGTATGCTGATCCCTTTTTATGCTATTATTTGCACGGGTAATATTACTAGACAAACGAATGATGGTTAAATTGTCGTTTCCCAGCCAAAATGGCGGACAATGAATCGTCTGCAGTTTTCCGACCTCACAAATAAGTAAGTAAACCCAAATAAATTGTTTTGGGACTAATTTCAAATTTACTCTCAATTATTTTAAAAGAAATACAGTTGGGAAATTAGTCCAAAACAATTTATTTGGGTTTACTTACTCATTTGTGAAGTCGGAAAAAATAGCAGACGATTCATTGTTCGCAATTTTGGCTGGGAAACGACATTTAACCCGATTTATTTACTCCGCGGGGCTGGGACTAAACACAGAATACCACAAAGTGAAAATGAAACTCGTGCAGAACTCGAACCCGTGCCTCCGAAGTGGGCATCGTCTTAGACCGCTTCACTAACATGCCATACATCTTTGAGAAGACCGAAATTGTACAAATAACTCATCTCCAAAGTTTTTTAGTTTTTTTCTGAAAATACTTATTCCGGCCAAGAAAACTGTTAGAGTGGAGACATTTTTCCTTACTCACTTTCAAAACAGATCAAAGAGAGGTTATCATGTGTAATGGTACTCAGTTCTCGCACTTAAGTTGTTCAAAAATAAATGTATATATTAACTTATGTTACTTCAAGCGTGTTTTGCCTCGAAATTTTCTAACGAAATACGATGAACGTGTTATGCTTCTTATTGCTTCTTTTTATATTAGAAGTTTATTTCAAACAGTCATGTCACGTATTATGCTGGGTTAAATTCTTGGTGCTATTGTTTGTACGGATACTATTTAGTAAACAAGCGATTTATTTAGCACATAGAGCTAGGATGTTCCAAAGCTTTGAAAATGAACGCCGGTACTGCTTAGATATTAGTTGTCCGGTAGGTAATGATAACACTGTGCACTCATGCTCCCAGCCCTGAACCGCATATTACCGCATTAATCTTCTTATTATCATTTTTTTTAATTAATAATAATAATAAAAAATACGATCACCCTTCCCCCATACCGGGGCAGTTTAAACAGCGCCCCCCCATGACCTTCTTAATTTTATCTGTTGTTTTCTTCCGTAAAATACTGTCAGGAAAAATATATAGAGTCACTTTTAACAGTGCTGAGCATGTAGGTTTGTGGTGGGTCGAGATGCAATTCGAACGAACGCCAAAAAGCGAATGGCTTGAATAGCCACCCTCTTTCTTTTTCCCGTTTGTTTCGATACTCTTTCCTCTTCACTTCCAAAAGCAAGTGAGTTTTCACAGGAACGTGTTAATTCAATATTTTTTAACCAATGAAAATCTAGCAAGCCTGTGTCACAGGAACGTGCAAACGTTTTATTTTTCAACCAGTGAAAATGGTTCGCACTTGTTTTAAAGCCAAAATCTAGTAAGCCAATGTCAAATTAACAAAACTTATAAAACAGTGACCTGGTCAACAAAACGAGAGTTCTCCAGAGACCCAACTGGTGATACCAGATCAGGCTGTCTAAAGATATCGGCTTCCTGACCCAAAATGCACCAAACATTGATGTTTTATTGTTTTTTTTTCTCTTTGCAAAACTCAATCGTGTTCTGCAAAATCCGAAACAAAAAACAATTTCCCTCTTTCCCCCCCCCCTTTCACTCACCCAAACACCATGAATAAATACTTGAACATATAAAGAACTTGAAGTATAAAAACCTTCACCAAAATGACCCGATTCGTCATTAAATAACCCGAGGATGGTTGATATGCCATAAAACAAAACAAAACAACCAAACCAAATCCAGAGACCTAACCCGACGCACCTCGAAAGGACCAAAAACTTATGCTCCTCCCCCCCCAAAAAAAAGGCGTGGGGGGGGGGGCGAAAAAGAAAGAAACACTTCAAAACTCACTTCCGCGCACATCTACAAACGCACTAACAGAACAAAGTAAACCTACACATACTTACACATGCCACATTGTTTAATTGCCACTTACTCACATACACTGTCTATTACCGACACACGCATATTCACACTAACAAATATATAGAGACATACACATTCTTAGCCCTCGTGTCTAATATTCACTGAACATTTTCTTACCAAAGAACACAAGTTGTATAAACTTTACCAAATGAACATTTACTAAGAATAACTTTTATATTCATGAAAATTTATAGTTTTATTAAGGTTTCGTTATTGAATAATGTTTTCCTTGATTTTTCATTCACAAAACTCTGTTCATGTTAAGTTAGCACTTGCTAACTGGTGACCCTAATATTCCTCAATATTGCATTTCTTTTCATTTATAATTAATACGCATGCACGTACGTATATATCCCCATTTCCTTCCTACGCCATAACTGGCCATATGTTAAACTGTCCCCAAACTTAAATTCCGTCTAACTTCCAATTTTGTAATCATTGCTATGATGTTAGATGTTACATTTCTTTGTAAAATAATTGATTGAATATTTGTTGAATCTATTATTATACTAAATGTGAGTTAATCAACGTTTGTTTCCCCTAAAGCCTTTTTCTCATATATACTTTAATAACACAAAATACATGCTAAAATATACTTTAGTTCTGGGATTGAGTTATGTGCGAAAAAAATGACGTTTTAATTGTTCTAATTAGCCGTAATTTGTAATTAACTGAACATCTCTCTTAGCTATCTATGTATTTTTCTCACAGGCCCTCTCACTCTATGTTGATTCAACCACTCTCTAATATTTCTTAATGTCTCTGTCAGCATCTAGAGAAAAAGTGACTATTTTTTTCAGCGTCGTCATGTAATTTATATAGGTGTGTCTGTATATACCGCAAACACGTATGTAAATTAGATGGCAAAATAATAATAATAATAATAATAATAATAATAATAATGATAATAATAATAATTGAAAACAGCCAAAATATTAAGGAAAATCCTTGAATGCAGAAACCAACGAACATAACTAACGAACGCTAACCTGTCACAGATAATTTTAAATAGAAAAAGAACATCACATGAGCCCAAGAGAAGGGGTGAAAACTGCCAGAAATCCAATAAACTAACCCCCCACACACACACACACACACAAAATAAATTCACAGATATACACAGATGCATGTGGCGACACCAGGTTCGACTGGTACCACACAAAAGTGCCGTGAAGGGTCAAAGAGGATGAAAAAAACGAGGAGGGAGAGCACCAACCAGACCTCCACTGAAACGGTGCAAAAAGTACTGGAACTTTGGGGAGGCTTATTGTCACTCAAATTCCAGGGAACACAACTTGTTATTGCCAGTTAGCAGTCACAGAAATGACCTGCATGAAAACTCTTCATGAGTATATAATAATAATAATAATAATAATAATAATAATAATAATAATAATAATAATAATAATAATAAGCATCTTCCAAGAAGACTCTCTATCACCACTACTGTTTATCATAGCCATGATGCCACTCAACTACATACTTAGGAAATGTGATGCCGGATACAAGTTTACAGATGCAGAACAATGAATAAACTACCTCATACATATGGATGGCCTGAAGCTATTTGCAAAAAGGAACTGGAAAAGCTGATAAACACAACCAGAATCTTAAGACAGGACATTTAAATGAATGGAAAAGTGTGCACTACTGGAGATGAAAAGGGGGAAACTTGAGACATCGGAGGGTATGGAACTACCTAACCAAGAGGAGATGCGAGCGCTTGGCAAACATGATACCTACAAATATTTGGGAGTTCTGGAAGGAGACACAATCAAATCTACAGAAATGAAAGAGAAGATTGGAAAAGAATACCTGAGAAGAAAAAGGAAACGCTTAGAAACAAAATTATATAGTAGAAACCTAGTTAAAAAAAATAAAAACCTGAGAAGTATCACTAATAAGATACTCTGGACCATTCATAGACTGGACCAAAGAAGAACTTTGGCATCTTGATCAGAAGACTAAGAAACTAATGACCATGCACAATACACTACACCCAAAGATGATACTGACCGACTCTACGTGAAAAGAAACGAAAGGGGAAGAGGACTGGTAAGTATAGAAGACTGTGTGGCAGACACAAAAAACGACTTGGAAAAATATATAACTCAGAACACAGAAAGACTGATTACCGCAGCAAGATACACCGTCAAAATGGACAACCCAGGGAGCAGCTAAACCAGAAACAAAAAGACAAGAAAAGAAAAGTGGGAAGGGAAGCAGCTACATGAACGATTCATAAGAATGACAAGAAAAGGAAACCGCGAAAACACCTGGACATGGCTAAGAAAAGGACACGTGAACAGAGAAACGGAATCTCTACTGACAACTGCACAGAACAATGCAATTAGAACTAACTAAATTAAAGCTAAAATAGATAAAACATAGGAAAACAGTAAATGTACACTCTGTGGACAAAGAGACGAAATGGTAAACCACATAATTAGTGAAAGCATTAAACTAGCCCAAAATGAATACAAGAACCGACACAGCTGTGTGGGGAAAGCAGTTCACTGGGAACTATGCAAACGACTGGATTTTGAACATGCAAACAAATGGTGCAGATATTAACTGGAGACGTGTACTGGAAAACGAAAACCACAAAATTTTCTGGTACATGGAGGCAAAAACAGCTAAACTCATCCAAGCAAGAAGACCGGACGTCATAATAATTAACAAGAAGGAAAGAAACTGCAAAATTGTAGATTTTGCCGTCCCAGCAGATCACAGGGTAAAAATCAAAGAGACGGAAAAACGAAGCACGGAACTTGCCAGAGAATTTACATGAATATGGAACATCAAGAAAGTTAATATGATACCAATGATCGTAGGAGCACTAGGAACAGTTCCGGAAAACCTGGAAAAAAAGACGAGGAAAAATTGGAATCAAGGGGAAGACTGAGACTATACAATGGACGGCAATGATGAAAACAGCTGAAATCTTAAGGAAAATCCTCGAATGCGGAAACCAACCCACATAAACTAAAAAACACTAATCAGCCACTTTACACTACAACAGAAGTAAAACAAAAAGATGGAAGGAAAACCACATGAAACCAAGGGAACTAAAACTGCAATAAATCTTATAAACTTTGCCCCCCTCCCCCAAAATAGCGTGAAGGGTCAAGGAGGATGAAAAGAATGAGGAGGAAGAGCACTGACCAGACCTCCACTGGAAGAGGGGGGGCTTATTGCCACTTAAATCGCAGAGAAGACCAAGGGTCGTTGCCAGCGAGAAATCAATGACAAGCGGCTGTTGCGATAACGCAAAGTCATTTGCAAAGGTTACCGAAAGAGGTGGAGAGTACTGGAAATCTGTGGAGACTTGTTGTCACCCAGGCTCCAGGGAACACTACCCGTTATTATCAGTGAGTAATCTCTGATGATGACACCAGTGAGAACTCATAGTGAGTACAAATAATAATAATAAAAGTAATAATAATAATAAAAATAAAAATAAAAATAATAAAAATAATAATAATAATAAAAATAATAATAATAATAAAAATAATAATAATAAAAATAATAATAAAAATAATAATAAAAATAATATAGAAATAAAAAGACTTATTATTTTTAGTTATGCAAGAAAAATGTCTTAAAAGATATGACGTCACTGTTTATCAATTTTCGAATGGAATCAAAGTAGAATACTATAAATATTGGGTTAGGGTTAGGTTATAAATATTGGTAGTGGCTGTTACCCAACGGGCGACGGGTACGTGTAGTATATAATTAAACTAATTCTCTGATTTGGGATGATTAAAAACGTTAACACATTGGATTGTTTACAAAGAGGAGTCTCTTAAAGGGTGGATGGAGTATGAACCTGGGGGGGGGGGCATCGTCAACTTATTGCAGACATGCTAGATTTTTTTAAGAGAAGCAATTAAAAAAAACAAAAAAACATGGCTACTTTTTTTGTTTTTAGAAATTTTAGTGTTATTTTTATCGTCTAAATAAATATTCATTGCACCGTGTTATGACTGTATATTTCATATATATATATATATATATATATATATATATATATAAATAAAATAAAATAAAGTAACACAGAATCACATAATCACCGGTGCAATAATTTATTTTGACCCTCCGGCCTTTTCAAGCAGCCAAAATCTCCTCGTTTGGGTGCTTGAAAAGGCCGGAGGGTCGAAATAAATTATCGCACCGGTGATTATGTGATTCCGTGTTACTTTATTTTATTTTTGCTCTGTTTATTACATTGAGCTCTCATACTCGGATTTACTTCTGGAATTTATTTCACTCTAACATACTATATATATATATATATATATATATATATATATATATATATATATATATAAACTAACAAATATATGCTTCCTCCGGTTGCATATTTTGTTAGCCTGGGAGGATGTTATCATGCTGAACGAACATATTCTGTACTCACTCCCAAAGGAGGAGGTAATGACTAGGAGTATAGTATCATGACGAACGTTTCTTTTCCCCAAAAAGGAGTTTATGCCTGGGAGGATGATGTCATGACAACAGAACAGATAGTATACTACTTATAATCATGGAAGGATAGAATATCATAAAAAACGAACATATACTTTACGGAGGTAATACATGGGAGGATCGTCTCCATAAAAAGAGAAGGTAATGCCTGTGAGTATGGTATCATAGAAACAGAACAGATACTACACTACCCCCTACCCCCAAAGAAAAGAAGAAGGTAGTCTCTGGGAAGATGGTCTCATGACACCAGAAAAGATATTAGATTACCGCTTCCCCCAAATGAGGATGTAATACCTGGGAATATTACCCAACCCCCTTAAAAAGGAGGAGGTAATTCCTGGGGAGACGGTCTTATGACAACAGAACCGATATTCCACTACCCGCCCTCATTATAATTATAAAATAATACAAGAGATTAACTTCTTTTTTTCATTTATTCAAAAATGCCTAGCCATAAAAAACATTTTTATGGCTACTTGACCTTTTGACTAAGGTCAAAGTGCAATATCTGTTCTTGGCATCGCAGCGACCTCAGACGTTTTACTATCGACGAAAATATTGTGTATATATATAAGAAAATATGACAATGCAAAATTACAACTGTATATCACAGAATATTAATTTATTAGATGTTGTTTATAAAATAAATATACAAATTAAAAATACCTAAATGTGTTTGAGGGTATTTGTAGTTTTCTATATATACGGTATTTACAAAATGTTATGTTGTATCATAGAATTAAAAAAGCACAACCTGTTTTGATGTTAATATAGTTAGGATAGATGGAAAACACTTTCACATTTATTCATGTAGATATATATAAATTCTTATATATATATATATATATATATATATATATACAGGGTGGGCAAAAATAAGGGTCCTATTTTTAAAAATTCATAACTTTTTTATTTATTGATTTTTTTTTTTTTTTTTAGAATAAGTAAAGGACCCCTTCCGAAGCAAGCATGAGCCGTATTAGCCCTAAGGAACGTACCCTCATTTAGAAAACATTATTTTTGCTTAAAAAACTCAAAACCGTGTAAAAAACAATACTTTAGTTTTTGTAAGTTTTAAGAAGTGTTATTCGGCTAAAATTTGTTTTGTCTATTTCAAAAAATCTCGGAAGGGTCAGTCTACACACACATAAAGTTTGGTGAGTTTAACTTTTATTTTGTGGAAGTTATTCAAATTCAAGTTATTCAAATTTAAAGATAGGACCCTTATTTTGGCTCACCCCGTATATATACTAGCAAAAACTAACCACCCTCCGCGCAGCAATTACTGAGGCTGTAGTCTTCTTTACAGAAAATAAAGTAATACTTTTCAATTGACATTTTATTAATTTGGAGGAAAACAACAAAATGATGATAGTCGCAGTGTTATTTGATATGATATATTCCGATGTGGAAGAAATTTACTGTGCATAAGCATAGTCAAATCTTTTTAGAGAAAAACAAACAAAAAAAGAAGCTAATTGATATGGTCTTTAAGATATTCAAAGTCGAGGAATTTTATTTTGTTTCAGCATAAAAATGAAAATGAATTCCCCATTAAAAACTGGTTGTATAATGAAATGAATAAACATAAGGGTGGAAGGTCAATTGGTCAATTAAAACAACTTTATATAACTGTTTGATTCGAAATGGTTACTTTGTACTTTTCGCCTTTTTTTTTATAAAAGACAGAAAAGAAGACAATTATTTTCTTTTTGTAATTTAGGAAGTTTTTTCTTTCCATGACAAATTTTAAATTTATCATCATCATCATCATCATCATTATCATCATCAGCATCATCATCATCATCACTACAAACATGTTAAGTCCTTGCATTTTGGCTAGGAGCAAAATGTAGTATCTGTTCTGATGCTGCGTTTAGTTTTCCTGTCCCCACTCAGTGAAGGAGAAATCCTTCTAGACCGAGAAAATTTAAATTTTTGTTTCAATCCAGAGTGCCCCTTTTGGGGGAGCTGGATTTTCCCCACGTTAAATATTGACATTGTGCCTAACTGATCTCGTGGGAGGAAGTAAATAGAAACAACAACAACAACAACAACAACAACAAAAACAAAATTATTTTTTAAAAAAAACAACAAAAAAAACGCATGAATTCAATTATTAACAGAAACCCTTTTGGTAATTATTGCATTTAATGCAAACTTTATTTTTAAAAGTAATTATTCCAAAGTGATCTAACTGTTTTGCTATGTGTAAATATACGCGTGCGAAAACGTAACCGAAAAAAAAAAAATGAAACAGAAGTTATGATTTTTAATTTTAATCTTATTAAATATAATAACATGAACAGCGGCACCGGGGGGGGGGGGGCTCAAGCCCCCACACTTTTTTACTTGCCCCCCCCCTTTTACGGTCATCAATAATGAAGTTATATATGCATGTGTTTAACCGCCCCCCCCCCACTTTTTAGGAGAGCCCCCCCCCCCACACACACACTTTTATAACTGTCCCGCCGGTCCTGAAATATAATAATAATTCATTAAATCGCTTAAATAATATTACTACCGATAATAATTAAGATATTGATACCAAGAAAAGTTTTTCGTAAATATAATAAAATAGCAAGAATCAAATTATAAGTGAATATGAATTTCTTAGACAATGTTTAAAAAATAAATATGCAAATAATTTATAACCTTTAGAGTGTTTAGTAAGGTTTCCTGTGAGTTTATATACTATCTGTGAAAATATTTCAGTGTATATTGGTGAATTAGGTACAAGTAATGTGTTGATATGAATATAGTTCGGATGAATGAAAACACTTTCACATATATTTATTTAGATGAATATCAAAGGGACGATTTTGTTGGAATTTTACATTGAGAGAGGGTGAAAGTGATGGCTAAGAAGGTTAGTAAGAGATAAGTCACTTGATGAGTTATTTTCAAATTTTGCCTAATTAGAACAATTAAAATGGAAAACTTTGTGATTTTTTTGGTACAGGAAATATTCAGTCGGTGACATCAAACAGATATTCCTCAGTTTGTTTTTTGTTTTGTTTTTCTTCGAATGTCTCCGTGCTTCTGGATCAGCACCCACACTTTTTTTTCGAATGTCTCCGTGCTTCTGGATCAGCACCAAACATTCAAAAAAATATTTAGTTTGTTGGTATTTTTTTTTTTTTTTACTATCAACGATTTTCGTTTATACTTACATATTTTTTGTTTTTGTTGAAGATAACAATCACAATTAAAAAAACAAAACAAAAAAAACATATTTTATCTGCAATTGTGCAGATTGATTTATTCAAAGGGCGATAAGCGGAATTCATTTACGGTTATCCCCCTTTGAATAATCCCAAAATGGCTGTCATATTTGCACTTCCTCTTCGTACATCGCTAAATTTAATTTTCTTTTATAAAAAAAACTACTTGATTAATTTAAGTGATTTTTTGGTATAGGATATATTCAGCCGGTGACAGGTACGTACATCAAACAGATATTCTTCAGTTTGCTTTATTTTTATTTTTTTGAATGTCTCCCTTAATCTGGATAAGCACCCACACTTTTTATTCGGATGTCGCAGGGTAAACATCTAGCTCTCTGTAATCATCGCAGGACAAATTCGCTTCTTTTTTTTAATTATCGTGTTCGAAAATTCATTTATTTTCTTTTTGCTTAGGAGCACGCGATGGGCCATACTATTTGATGCTTATCAAAAAAAAAAGAAAAACATGAATTTCGTCTGCGCCCCTGTCGTATCAAAGAACCGGGGTATATTTTACAATAATCTGCAGAGTCGCGAACTGGGTCCAAAAAACGAACGAAAACGGGTTTTAAAAAATAAATATACAACAAGTAAATGTGACCTACGTCGAGAATAGATATTTTTCTACTCACCTGTGACATTTGTTTGTATTTTTACGTAGTATAAATGGGTTTTTATTAGATGTAAAAAAAAAAATTCTTGTTTTTTTTGGGGCACATATTTTTAGTAAAACAAAATGGCGCCGACAAGCCTATTTTCAAGCATCGCTTACGAAATCCCTCCCCCCCCCCCCATGTTCGTGTGACAAAAATACTGATTTCTAATAAATAGCAGTTGAAACGGCTTAAA
>OY744528.1:6590824-6618324 GCA_963556195.1 Sepiola atlantica | reverse complement strand
CATTTGTAGAATCTTTTTTTCAACATTTATTTATTATTTTGTTGTTTTACCATTTTATAATGTTATATAACGCGTTTCAAGCGGTGTTCCGCTTTCATCAGATATGAAAATCCATTTGAAGAAATGTCTTTCGATTTGAGCAAATGTTTTATTTGAGGAATTTGTTATTGTTTTTGCGCATGCGTGGGTTTGCGGGTGTGTGGGTATCTTTTATTTTTTATTTATTTTTTATTTGCCATTTTTCCTGCTTCTCTTGGTCAAGTGCGTGTTACCCATCGGTCATCCCAGCCTCCTAGGGTGCGCCGGATTTCTTTTGAAATTTAATACTTTTTATTGCTTTTTGTCGTCTCCAAGAACGAAGTCGCGCCTGCGTGTGTGCGCGCCCGTATGCGTGTGGTCTAATCTTGAGTCTTGTGAATAGGTGAGCGATACATACACACACACACATATATATATATATATATACATGCACACTCTCCTAACGCGTGATCTAGACAGTCTGTTTTCTCCTTCAAGGCTAAATTAACAATTTGTTTCTGCTAGCATATCACCCCCCCCTCCCCCTTCATAATTTAACTTAATCCAAGCTGAACCACATTTTTGCCTCCTACTCTTTTCCATATTTGCTGTATCACCTCTCCCACTTCCTAATGATCCTATACTCTAACTGCTACCACTACCACCATCCACTTGCTTCTCATATTTTGATTTTTTTTGGTTTCAAATCGGCCGCAGCTCTAAGTCTGTTGGCAAAACATTTTTGTACTTGTATGATCTTTTTTTTTTCAAACAAATCCTGAAGAAGTCTTACAATAAAGACGAAACGTTGATGAATACATAAATAATATTTGTTAGGTTTTCCTTTTTCATATATATATATATATATATATATATTAATTGAATGACATAATAAGATGAGAAATTAATCAGATTTTATTAAAGTTCAAAAACAAGGAGTGATATTGCATCCTTAACTCATGAGTTTTCAAAGAAAATCTTCTCCTCAGAGGACCATTACCGCAATGACATTACTGCGGGTAATAAAAATCAAACTTTGAAAATATATAAAAATATATAGAAAATACATAAAAGTATATAAAACATCAAATATATCGGCCGAAAACACACTTTTTTTGTTAAACTTATACAGTTCATCCAAGTCATAAAGTTTAAAACAATTTAAAGAAAAATATCAAAGAAGTCGATTAAAAAACAATCGCGGTAGTGAATGGTAGTCCAAAAGCGAAAAAGTTGCTTGCTATCGATGCAGTAGATGACAGTGAAAAGTGTATTCAGGGTGTATGCAAATTAATAAAACGATAGAAAAAACAAAATCATACAAAAAGTTCAGGAGACTCACTCGGTGTTTAATATTATAATGTCCAATTAAGGGTTCTTAGGAGCTGATAGGAGTTGTGCAAACCATAACTTCCTGCTCTGACGTATATATAGAAAAAATGTGATGAAGTAGAAAAATGCAGTAAGATCCGATCAAAATTATTAATATATAGTTTGAAATCCAAGGCAAGAGCAATGTGAAATATATACCGGAAGGTGGAAAAGATGAACAAAAATAAATGAGAAGAGAAAATGGAATCTCAAATCAATTTACTAATATTTCACGTAAAACAGATTAAATACCATAGCAGTAAATAAAGTGGTTACTGTCAGGCAATTAAAAGTTCCGGAATACGGTAAACTTAAATTTTGGAGAGCGTTCCTCTCATTATCAAAAGACCAAAAAAATATGACCGAGTGATCGAAAAAGCAAGGTGGACTGATGGGATCAACTGCTGACGAACTTTTCCACCTTCCGGTATATATTTCACATTGCTCCTGCCTCAGATTTCAAACTTACACTTATATTTCCAGCAATGCTTCAAGCAAACTACAATTTCCTTATATATATATATATATATATATATATATATATATATATGAGTTGAGATCAACAAAATTTGAACATTGTTCCAAGAATTTAAAACCAACGACGATTATTTAGCGTACGATCGTTTCCGAGACAATTTGGAAATATTTTATTTAGTATTATAGTTCTGATGACTCCAAACCGTCTCTTCGTCAGCGCCCTCACATACAGAAGTCATTTTAGGAAAACAAACAGCAGATTTCAGTATTATTTAAAAAAACAAAAAAAACATAACCTCTCATTATGCAACCATATTTTATTGTCTATAACTAAATTCTAAGCACATTTTTTGGTCATTTTTTTTTCCTTTTCGCACTAACTCTAACCTGTGCATTTGTTTCGTTGAAGCAACTTTGATACCAATTATAACTTTTTGATTTTGTTCGTTAATAGGTATCCCCCTGCGTTTGACCAATGGGCATTATGGCCGTGTGGAGGTGCACATGAATGGCCAGTGGGGGACGGTATGTAACGATGGATTCGATACACACGACGCCGAGGTAGTGTGTCGACAGATGGGCTTCATGAACGTTCAACGGGTGATGGATTCAGCCCTGTTTGCCGTGGGAAATGGTCCAATCTGGATGACGGATGTTAGCTGCACAGGACACGAAGGTAACTTTTTCGACTGCTACTGGTCAACACCGCAGGATACGGAATTCTGTGATCACACTAACGATGCAGCAGTCGAATGCGGGTCAAATTATTGCGAAAATTGCTAACGTGATGCTGCAGAGTAATTCAAGTCGCTGATTTTTTCCCCCCTCAAAATGAGATTGGATTGTCTCACCTTTATTCTATTTGTTTCCGTGGTTTTAGGTGTTTAAATAAAAATAAATGTATCCTTAGAAAAAAAAAAAAATAAAACTATTTGTGTTTTTATTCTGTACTGTAAAATTTGTTTATCGGAAATACACTCCTGATCAAAAATTTAAGATCACTTGAAAATCTTTTAAAAGACACCTTTTTTTTTTTAAGAATAGATTTTAAACTCCTCCCACTTAAGGTTACCAATACTACAATCTAAAAAGGTTATGGAAACAAAAAGCTACATTCCAAACATTTTATTCAGTTGAAAATCTATCCGTTTAAAAAAAAAAAAAAAATTTTTAAGTTTCTTTCAAAAGATTTTCAAGTGGTCTTAAATTTTTGATCCAGAGTGTATACTAACAATCTATTACCAAAGTGATGATCAGTGGCTGTTGTGTTGGAAAGTCCCCCCCCCCCCCCCAAAAAAAAAACGAAAGTTCCCTTGCCCACTTTGTGGAAAGGGAATCAGGTGCAATTCAATTTTTTTTGTGGTATTTGTAAGCATTGAGTGCACAAGAAGTGCAGTGGAATTACTTGTAGGTTAAGAGAGGATAACCAGTTTATGTGCAAAAAGTGCAAGACAATGGAGATGGATGAGAACTCAGATGTGGAGAAAGTATATCTGGATTGTGAAGCTGTCAAGAAGTTAACTTCATAATACCATTGGAGCACAGGGTGGAGCAGATGCTAGTGTAATTGCAAGAGTTAGGAGTGGATGAAGTAACTTCTTGGAACGCCTGTCATTACTAACCTGTCTATCAGGAATGTATATGCAGTGTGATGATGTATGGAAATAAAACCTGGTCAGTGAGGATTGAGAACATGCGTTGCATGGAAATATGAGAATAATACGATGAATGTGTAATGTGAGTCTTAAAGAACGACTTAGATCTGATGACCTCAGAGGAAGCTTAAATCTGGACAGTATATGGAAATGTGTGCAGAACAGGAGACTTTGTTGGTACGGCCACGTTGAAAGAATGGATGAGAGTTCTTGGGTTAGTTTACAGTTTTGTTTGTTCGTCATGATACCATCCTCCCAAACATTATCTCCTCCTTTTTGGGAGGGGATCAGTGCATGCTTAGTCGCCATGTTACCATCTTCGCAGGCTATCAAAAATATGCGACTAGTAATTATATAATAAAAACTTACCCCCCCCCCCCCCCATCAAAACATTTGTGAGCTCCTATTTTATTTTTAGACACGGAAGATCCTCATAACCTATAATCTTGTAGGTTTCTCCAGCTCTCCTAGCCCAGTCTAATAATATTAAACCAGCAGTGACAATGGCATATGTTGGTTTCAATCGTGTGTTATACATGCAGAAAACCAAGTTGCTGTAATAGTTATAGAAACATTAAAGTTTGCAAATTGTATTTCCTCTGAGGTCATCAGATCTAAGCCTGTCTTTAAAACTCACATTACACATCCATCGTATCATTTCTCTCCATGCAACACGTCCATAACCATACATCATCACACTGTGTTCACATGTCTGATAGACTCTTCTTTTGGTTGACAGTGGTAATGCTCTGCTGGTTAGTAATGGCAGAAGTTCTCTGTACTTACACCATCCACTTCTAATTCTTGTAATCACACTAGCACCAATTCCTCCACATCCGAGTACTTATCAATCTCCATTGTCTCACGCTTCTTGCACACAAGTTGCGTTTTAATCCTAAGTTACCCACAAACCGATTGATTTATTAATAAAAAAATTATTGATTTATTAATAATAAACCGATTGATTTATTAAAAAAAAAATGGCAATATATAAATTTGGGAAAGTTCATTTTTTTTTAAGCATCTTTAAAACTTAAAGAAAGAAGCAAAATGCCTTCAAAAAACCATGTGTTAGATGCAGATATTTTTATTAAAATCAAAATAATATATATTTTTTCCATCTTTACTTTTTTTAAAAAATAATTTCGCTTGGTACAACAAGCCTCGTCATACATTTAAACAAATAAAAGATATTAACATTTACAAAGAAAACCACAAAGACAAACTTTCATTGAGTCAATGAGATTTATTGAGATTAAATGCTAAAAAGTACAGAAAATAATTAAAAAAAAAAAAAAATTTAGTTTAAAGTTAAAATTATGTACAACATTTGTAAACGTTTAACTTTAATAGTACAAAAAAAAGGAAACAAAACATGTTATTTTTTTTTGTTTTCTTATAAAAAGGAAAAAAGAAAAAAACTTTAAAAAAAAAAAAAATCAAAAAAAAAATCAATATATCCAGATAATAAAAATAGAAGTTGATTTTTCACTAAGAAAAGTATTTCTTTGTGTTTTGACTATTTTAAGATTTAAGGCACTTTTATGAAATTACACAAATTGGAGAACAAAAGAAAAAAAAAATTCAGTTTGAGACGAGATTTAAAAAGATTCGTTCTTGTAAGTAAAAAACAAAACAAAAAAAAAAACAAAAAACGTAGGTACGTGCAAAAATGGCCGTCGTTTGTACTGACTAACGTTCTTAAAAGTGTCTTTTCTTAATTTTTTAAAGTAGTTTTCGTTTCACTTTTGATTGTGTTTAAAAGCTAAAAGCATGAAGTTAATATCTAAAAGGAAACAAATGTATATTTACGTGTGAAAAAAAAAATTAGAATGAAAAATGTTATCAAAACGGCTAACTTTGTTGCAAGGTAGATAAGTGTTGCACTCCACCAGTTTAACATTTTTGGTCATTTGTTTTTTTATTTTTTATAATTTGTTACGTTTTATTGAGAATGTCAGAAAGAAATAATGATCATCTTCTCAGGTCTAAAATATAAACTGCCAACATAAAGAGACTGAATGAAATATGGCCGACGAGTTGTCGGGCTTAGAAAGCATTTACCCACCATTTTGATAAGCACGTCAATCCAGTATTCTTAAAAAAAAATCACATCACGCTAGTCACCCACTTCCTTGCCTCCCCCCCCCCATGACGGCTAAATTAGATAAAAGGTCGATTTTTTAATGTGGGTGAAAATTTATTTCTCAAAAAGAGAGACTCTGAACTGGAAGCAAAAATAATCACAAATGACGGCGCCTCAGGAGACACGACAATACCCCCCCCCTCCTCCGGAAAGAGGGGAGGTCATGATCAAAAGTAAACAGAATACATTTTTGTTGTGCCCTTACTTTTGAAAACTCGGTTTTATGGGAGAACCCTACCATTTATGGTGTAGAGAATAACCCTACTATTTATGGTGTAGCAAATAACCCTACCATTTATGGTGTAGCGAATAACCCTACCATTTATGGTGTAGCGAATAACCCTACCATTTATGGTGTAGAGAATAACCCTACCATTTAGTCTCGAGAGACAATGGATACCTCCTGTAAGGGTGGCTACGCGAGGAATCTCTTGTGAAGCAAGGGTTGCACAATCTCCAATCACATCCTTCCCAAACCGGTATTGCTTGAGTCTAGCGGTAAGGAGAAGTCCAAAATGATACCGGGATATGCAGAAGGTACTTCCGCCTACAGCGCCTAGTATTCCCAAATGGTCACCCATTTTAGTACTGACCAGGCTCAACGTCACTTAACTTTGGTGACCTCACAGAACTTGGTGGTGTGTCGACGTGATTACGCTGTATATGTGTACCTTGACTATAAGAGAAATTTACGTTTCCAAGTTTATTTTACTTGGACGGAAAAATAAAACCAGATATTGTTGACGAGATTCTTGAAATAATTTTAATTATTTTTTTTTTTTTTTTAATTTTTTTTTTTAATTAAAATTTTTTTTTTTGTAAATTAAAAAACAAAAAACAAAAAAAAACAAAACAAAAAAAACGTCACTGATATTTAACATTAACAGACACGTAGAATTTGTGGTCCAAAAATTACGGATTTCAAATTAATTTTTGGACCACAAAAATCTGAATGATCTTGTTCTATTAACGTCCGATTAAAAATTATTAATTAGCATTTATTATAGATCAGAAGATATACGGAATGATCATGTTGACACAAGGGTTCACGTTAAGTCACTGAAGTTAAGCAATGTTGAACCTGGTCAGTACCAGATGGGTTACAATTTGGGGATACCAGGCGCTATAGGTGGGAGGGCTCTGCTTACCCTGGCATTGTTTCCAGTCGTCCTGGACTTCCTTTTACTAGACTCGGGCAAGCAATGTCGGTTCAGGACGGTTGCACAACCCTTGCTTCATAGTAGACTTCCGATGCAGGCATCCTTGTAGGCGGGATCGACTGTCTCATGAGACTGAACAGACGCCTCTCTGGATCGCCCAGAAGCACGTTGCAAACCTGTCTCGTTGTACCTGCAAAAAGTTCCCCCCCCCCTTACATTGGATAGGTTTCTGGTGTACCAGGCAATAATAAAAATTATGACAAACGACAATAATAAAACTTTTTTAATTTTTTAGAAATAAATTGTGCCTTTATTTTTATTTGCTGTTCACCCTTGGACCCAAGAAAAAAAAACTAGGGGTGGGGGTGAAACAAGGAAAATAAAATAGAAAAAAAAAAAAATACTAAAGGAGTAAAAAGAAAAAATACAATAAAAAGTGTTGCTTCACCACTATAATAATAAAAAAAAGAAAAATTAAAAATTAAAAAAAAAGGGTTACGGTAAAAAGTTTATAAGAATTAGTTTGATCGCGTTTCTTCAGAGACTTATTTTATATCACAGACTTTGATGATCATGGCAACTCTTATGACAAAAAAAAAAAGTCAGTCACAACTTTGCACGTCAGTTAAAATTATTGACATGGCATTTTTAAATAAAATCTAACGGCATCAAAATAAAGGTCAGGAAAGACTCAAGATCATAAAGGCACAATAATCAGACAGTATTTAGCACCATATTGAATCCATTATTGAATCCATATTTCAAAGAAAAAAGGAATTTTTACACAAATAAAAAAAATGTTCATTTTCTATTCCCCCCCCCCCCCCGTTGAGTGGAGTAAATAATACAAATTAATGTCTTTTAATTCCAGTTTATTAATCTTTAAATATTAAGGGTTTATGAAGATAATACTGCCAAAATAGGGATGACTCACTTCATAGAGATGAATCTTGTTTTATAAGTAGATGATCCTGACATGTTGGAAATATTCAAATTCTTTATTACTAAGATAATCCTTAAGATCTGGATGATAGCCATACAAAGTCACGATGGGAGAAAGGAAACATCAATTTAAATAAAGGAAACATCAATTTAAATCATTTTTTTTCCTTTCGACAAGAATAGTCAGATTTCTTACCTCAGATTATACAAAATATACATAAGGCACAAAGGATTATGGAGACGAGAGAAGATAGAGGGAGTAGCAAAAGTTTTGCATTTTCTATCGGACATTTTCAGTTAAAATCGAAAATATAATGAACTGCCTGTAAAAAAGTTTTAAAAAATTAATTAAATCTTCAAAATCTCGCTGGTAAATATTTTGAAAAATATAAATGATGGTCCAAGTATCAAAAATGGACCAATCTTGATAAAATGGCCCAGTATAAATTTTTTAAAATGGCCCAATCTCGATAAAGTGGCCCAGTATAAATAAAAAAAAAAAATGGACCAATCGATAAAATGGCCCAGTATAAAAAAAAATGGCCCAGTATAAAAAAAAAAAAAAAAAAAAAAAGAAAAGAAAATGGACCAATCTCGATAAAATGTCCCAGTACCAAACATAATTATGATGCATAAAAATATTTTTTTTTTAAAAATAAAAACGAATGGACATATTACTCTACTCTAGTAGAGAGTCTTTTGTTTAATGGCAACATGTACGGACCACAAAACCCAATTGACTGTCTTTGCCATCAAAGATTATATTGAAAACGAGGCATTTTCATGACATAAGAATATTGAAGAAATTGTAAGAAAAAGAATTATGACTGAACCAGACAAAACCAACATTAAAACATTTTTCTTTTGAAAATTTTTTTTAGCAAAAAGAGATTTGTTCAGTTTTCAAAATTTATTATTTTTATCATTTTCTGGATTTGAAGGAGGAAGATTTTTGCTTCTTTTTTTTTTTGTTGTTGTTGCAATCTAGAAATTATAGGATTATAACTTATAGACTTATATTTTAACTCAAAATTAAAATAAAAATAAAAAATAGAAATAAAATAAAAAACAGAAATAAAAAAAACAGAAATAAAAAAAACAGAAATAAAAAAAACAGAAATAAAAAAAACAGAAATAAAAAACAGAAATAAAAAAAAACAGAAATAAAAAAAACAGAAATAAAAAAACAAATAAAAAATAGAAATAAAAAATAGAAATAAAAAATAGAAATAAAATTAAAATAAATAAAAATATAAAATTAAAATAAAAATAAAAAATAAAAAATGCTCATATGAGCAGAATAATCTGCAAAAGAGTGACTAAATAAACAAGTATAGCCTGAATTATCTCCCCTGTGATCACTACGACTCGAATAAATGTAAACAACCATTAATCACAACTTTTCACAGATTTTTTTTTTGGGGGGGGGGGATAACTAATGAATGTTCTTTTGGATATTTGTAAAAAACTACAATTTTTGCCAATGACGGTGTGGGGATATTTTCTCCCTCCCATCCCCCTCATTCCTACGGGGGTGGGGGGCCTAAACCAAAGTTTTCCTGGAGGATTTGTTTTCATGTAAATAACCATTAGTTCTAACTTTTGATTATTTTGGAAAAAACTGATGACGAAACTTTTAAATATTTGAAAAAAAAAAAAAAAAAATTGTTGCCATTTTGGATTATTTTGTTCAATCCAGAGTTTTGTGGTTGACATATTGACAGTGTCTTCCATGAGGCAGTAATTGGCACTCTGGTCAGATATTTTCTTGGCTATGACCAATCCCATCCAAATTAAGCTTCCGTCCTAACACGCTGGTAGCTGAGCTAAATCCTCTCGAACTGGAAATAAAGCCTGCTAAATGACACTTTCTCCAAGTCCGAGAAAACCAGCGAAAGTAGTACTCCTATGTGAATACCCACACATCCTGCAAGATTCGTGGTGTCAACTCAATCTTTAAATACCTCAGGTCGACTTCAAATGAACAGGTGTCAATAAAAAAGCCTGTGACTATCTTTTTCACAGTCCTACACAGTGCCAACGAAGCCATCCACCAAATCTTTAGCTGCAACCTATTACCAAAATTTTATTTAATCATATTTTTCAAGTACTCGATTGCAAGGCAGATATCCTTATCTCAAAATTTCTGAGGAAATTTTAAATATTCTAACATTTGGAAGTCAGTCATATTATTTAACAGGAATTGTTTTGTTTTTAAGTCTACACACATCACAAATTTATATTTACCAGATATACAACTTCCGGTCTGAAACAATTGTGAAGTAACATCAGAGTAAAATGCACAATCCTCAACAGGATTGGAACGCACATCACAAAGGGGCTGTTCTAACGGCCAGAGTTGAATTCTGGTTATCTGAGCTGTGGAAGACAGCGAAATAATACTCATGGAATTATATCGTCAATAAAGAAGAAAATTTCCTGAATCTTGACTGCATATTAGTTTTGCATCTAAAACGTAAACATACATCATCGATGATGTATGTTTACGATGTGTTTTGATATCCGAAATATTTAATGAAATGGTTGAAATTAGATACAGTGTATTTAACAGGAACATCTGCCTTTTTTATGGACCTGTAGCTGCAAACATGCAAATCAGGGGTTCTGCATTTTTTCTTTGATGTTAATTAAGATTTGTTTCAAGCTGCATTTCTATTCAATAGAAATGTCTGTACCTAGATGCACATAAACATGGAGATTTCGATTGAATACAATGTAGGTTTGGTTGTTTTACAGCATATCCACCCTTTCGGGTTATTTAATGCCAAATCCGGTCATTTTGGTAAAAGTTTTTATGCTTCAAGTTCTTTATGTCTTCAAATATTTATTCATCATGTTTGGTTTGGTTGTTTTGTAGAGGAAAATTGTTTTTGTTTTTGGCTTTGCAGAACATGATTGAGTTTTGCAAAGGGAAACGAAAAGACAAAATGCATCAAACATTAATGTTATTAAGTCAGGAAGCCAGTATTTTCAGACAGCCTGATTTGGTAGCACCTAAAATACAATCTATCTACGATACAAAACATTTCATATATACACATATATATATATATATATATATATACATACATATATATTAAAATAGATACAAACTCGATATTATGAACAAACCTGTGGTTTCATACTGAAAAAATATTTCAGCAATCATCAGAAGATTAGAGTTTGAGATATATATATATAATTATTTTTATTTATACAGACATGTACAAAAAGCCGCTACACTGGCATGTCAATGTTATCGATCAATAGTTATTAGAAACGAAGATCTTATCAGGCGGAAAAAAGATGTTCATATTGGGAAATTTTTGTACATGTCTGTATAAATAAAACTAATTACATAAATAACTATTTATTATTGAGCACTTTTTATAAGCCCGGTTGAAATTCTGCGGATTTTTATCCTGTGGATGTCTACTTTACTTGGATTACTATATATATATATATATATATATAAAGAAGCAAAATAATGATAATTAAAAATCTTACTGAAGTTTCAAGTTATAACTGTTATTAAACGTTTGAAGAAAGAAAAAAAGAGGTAGAAACTAGCAAGGTACCCGGCATTGCCAGGGAATGAAAGTGGTCTTTATATATTAGAAGATGAAAGCAAAAGACATTTGTTATTTTTTATAGTAAAAATGCTCCGATCTCAATAAGGAATGGTGTCAGACTAAAAATGTCTGGTGTAAACCACACCTACTGTTGAATCCAAATGTAACTGATGTGAGCATTAGTTTTGACCTTGTTACTAGAGGGGGGATAAACCAAATTATTTTACGTTGTGAGCATTAGTTTTGACCTTGTTACTAGAGGGGGGATTAAACCAAATTATTTTATGTTGTGAGCATTAGTTTTGACCTTGTTACTAGAGGGGGGATAAAACCAAATTATTTTACGTTGTGAGCATTAGTTTTGACCTTGTTACTAGAGGGGGGATAAACCAAATTATTTTACGTTGTGAGCATTAGTTTTGACCTTGTTACTAGAGGGGGGGGATTAAACCAAATTATTTTACGTTGTGAGCATTAGTTTTGACCTTGTTACTAGAGGGGGGGGATTAAACCAAATTATTTTATGTTGTAAGCATTAGTTTTGACCTTGTTACTAGAGGGGGGATTAAACCAAATTATTTTACGTTTCCTTCGATACTTGTACACACAACTGTCTCATGTTTGAGCATATTTAAGCTGTTTACAATATCAGCAGCTTTATTTGGTGAAGAAACATTTTTACCAAGTCTTCATCGCTAAAGATACTGTTTATTGCAAGTAGAATAATTTCTGGTCTTAATCATACAACCTGGCTGTTACGGCCATACCGAATTAACATGGTCTTTGAATAAGACTCGTCTTTTTTTTTTTACCCACCCTTTTTTTTTTTACTGCTGAATCACCACTTATCAAGGGCCAGGGGTCACTAGAGGATGTGTTGACTTATGAGGATGGTTCACAACAAGTGTTTATTGAGATTAGATTTGCAGAGGACCAGGTTGTAGCTCTCATGGAACCAATCTTGTGATAACGTGTTCCACAGATGGGAAGTTACAAGTTATCTACCTTACAGGATTGCTACATATCATGGAGGCAAACTGAAGATATACTTTGGGTTGACTGAGAATTCCTGGAAGAGATGTTTTTAAAGCCACAATAGGAGTTTCAAAACTCTAAAATACAATAACAGTATTGTATAACTTGGAGACACTAAGGACAAAACAAGAAAATCTGAACTTAATATTACACGGTAATAGTAAGAAAATATTACAACCATTTAACGTTGGGACAATTTTTAATTGTGTGCGAAGAAGAAAATGTGAATCCTCATGAAGAGAAATAAAAATAGAATGCGAAGAAGAAAAAAAAGAAAAAAGACAAAGAAAAAGAAAATTTGCCCCAATTTGTTAAACTTCAGAAATAAACTTGTGGCCATCCACAAACGCAAAACAAAATTCCTGGCATCCAATGAGAACAAGAACCGAAGACCTGAACCAATTGTTTAAAAAAAAAAAAAAATTATATTCCAATCAGTCCAGATCAATTACACGCTGCCTTTGCTGGTGATTTGAGTTCTGACACCCGAACTACTCGAGTGAAATAGAAGCAGTTCCATATATTAGGTTCCGCCTCTCCTTTTTTTTTTTTTTTTTTTTGACATATTTTAAACATCTAATGATGGTTGCAACTTAAAACTAACATTCTTTATGGTCATTATTTAAGTTTTCAAAAAAAAAATTATTATATTCTCATTCGACTGTGGTTTTCACATTAAACACTTTTTTGTTATACAATCTACGAATTAATCAACTGTTTTTGGCTTACAATCCTTACTTTTGTTGTTATATATAATCAACAAAAACAAAAATAAGCAAAAGACTAATTTGAATAAAAAAGATTAACACAGTGTCATGATTTGATTCAATATTTCATCCAGAGGCAGACTTTATCAAGAATAACATGATGAATTAACAGAGTCAATATTTATACATTGTTGCTTATTTCCTTATTCTCATTCTTGTTACATATCCATTGTCAGATTATCATCCTCTATACCACACGCACGCACGCACATGGACACTTAATAATTATTCAAAATATACATTTATCGAAACACAAAAGTTAGGATTAAACTTTAGAAACTTCCAAAATTTGCCTCAAAATTTAAAAAAAAAAAAGAAAAAAAAAAGTTAATTTTCATATCTTAATATGTGCACAGACTTCCATTGACAAAGCAGTACATTTTTTTTTGTTATGAAATAGAAACATATGCACAAAAAGTAGAAACAAAAATTCCTCATAAAAAAAAAAGTTCCAATATTGAAGCGAAGTAAGAGGAGAAGGGTTGGTAGAAGAATTTGTTGTTAATGAGTCGAAATGTTCTTCATATTCTTTCATAAGTTGATGGACCCTGGCAACCACGCAGAGCAAAGTAACAACCATCCTGGGTAGGGAGAGAAAACAGAAAAATGATATTTAATGAAAAGAAATTAAAAAATTTTTTTTTTTTTTTTAAATGTTTAAATTAATATAATAACAAGCGTACAACTTGTGTCAAAAAATAACGGTGGGGGGGGATTATGCTTCGCCAGTGTTCACACTAATATTCATATCAAATAATGTCTTAATCTGGAAAGTTAAAGTTTTTTAAAAAGTAAAAAAAACAAATTTTTTTTAAAAAACGTATCAATCGGTATTGAAAACCAAAAGAAAACGTCTTATGGAAATAGAGTGAACGATTTTTTTCGAATTCGTTTTAGACGATGGAGGGAGGGGTCTGACTTACTATCTCTCTTTCCTTAAACACTTGAAATGGTTTTGTCCGGCAGTTTTTTTTTTTTTTTTTTTTTACTAGAACTTTTGCATGACAATATATATATATATATATAAAATTATTTTTATTTATACAAACATGTACATAATCCGCGACATTTGCATGTCGATGTTATCAATCAATAGCTGTTAGAAATTGAGATTTCATCAGGCAGAGAGAAAATCTGGTGCTTCCGTTAGATCATATTTGGAAAGGTTCTTTCCAAATATGATCTAAGGGAAGCATCAGATTTTCTGTATGAATAAAAATAATTATATATAAAAGCTCTATTGAATATTGAGCACTCTTAAGACCGGTTGAAATTCTTCGGATTTTTATCCTGTGGATGTTTACTTTACCTGGATTACTAATATATATATATATATATATATATATATATATATATAGATATATATATATTGGGGTAAGGTACACGATAAGTCATGAAAATTAAATGCCGTGGTAGACAAAATGTGCGAAAAAAGAGACAAACGGAAAACGGGTTAAAATTGTTTCCAAATCTTCACTTTTTCTGAAGACGTTCGTTAACACGAACGAAACCGGTCAAATCTCTTGTTTTTGTTTTTCTCCTGCATTTTAACCTGTTTTCTGTTTGTCTCTTTCTTCACACACACACACACATATATATATATAATAACGAAGATATTTTTTTTTATAAAATATTTAGAAAACCTTGCACAACGCAGATTATTTGTTTTTAAAATAAATTATTTATTCATCTCAAAAACATTTTTTTTTTATAAACTTGACTACTTTCGGTAAATCTACCATCTTCAGAAGAATATTTTTTCTGTTTTCCTCTTGGTTGAGACATTCTCGTGGCCAAGTTGAAATCCGTCTAGGTGTTATGACGAAGAGAGAAAAGTGAATGTCTCAACCAAGAGGAAAAAAGAAAAAAAAAAGAAAAAAAAAAGAAAAAGAAATATTCTTCTGAAGATGGTAGATTTACCGAAAGTACTCAAGTTCATAAATAATTTATTTTTAAAAACAAATAATCTGCGTTGTGCAAGGTTTTCTAAATATTTTATAAAAAAAATATCTTCGTTATTATTGCCACCCACCCAACGCTTCAAATTGTGTGACTTTTCAAAGTGTATATATATATATATATATAGAGATATATATATATATATATATATATTTCCAGGTAAGGTAAATATCCACAGGATAAAAATCCAAAGAATTTCAACCGGGCTTATAAAGAGTGCTCAATATCAAATAGAGCTTTTATATATAATTATTCTTATTTATACAGACATGTACATAATCTGCGACACTGGCATGTCAATGTTATCGATCAACAGCTGTTAGAACTGAGATCTCATCAGGCAGAATGAAAATTTGATCCTTCTGTTAGGTCATATTTGGTTCTTTCCAAATATGACCTAAGAGAAGGATCAGATTTTCATTCTGCCTGATGAGATCTCAGTTTTTAGCAGCTGTTGATCGATAACATCGACATGCCAGTGTTGCAGATTAATTAAATGTATGTATAAATAAAAATAATCATATAACACACACATATATATATATATATATATATATATATATATATATATATAATGTGTGTTATATACCAGAATATTCATTTCGTTAAAATATATATTTATGTATGCGCTCTCACTTGTGGGTTGAGTACTCTGTTAAGTGAGATCACTAGTTGCCATGAGCATAGAGCACTTTCAGCTGCTGATAATATTTAATATAAGCATTGCTTGTATAGCCACACTGAAGAGCTATGATACAGTGAAATAGACTACGGATGACTGACACACACGTCATACATTATTACTGTGCAATTCCTGCAGCTACATACCTAGAATGCCGGAGCTGTTGAACCAGACATAGCGATGTGGGATAGGACGGAGAAGGTAGCAGCTCTGGTTTAGGTCAGCATCCTTGGTTGTGCTGGCTTAAACCGAGCTGAGCGGGAGAAGATAACAAAATACCAAGGTCTGATGTACGGCATGAAAAGAAACTGGGATCTTAGGAAGATCTCCATCATTCCAGTAATTATAGGAGCAATCGGGCTCATGAAAATAAAATTTCAAAAACTATCTGGCGAGTATATCCGGTGAACCAAGTGCAAGAGAGATCCAAACAATTGTGCTTAAAGGGATGGTTAGAATCTTAAAAAGATATCTCGGTTGGAGTCTTTGAAATAGCCGGTGGATGTCTGGCATCCGGTAGGATACCCCATTCCCAGCAAAAATAAAAAGATAAGAAATAACTCGTTCGTTCGTTCGATGCAGCGATCGCATCAACCTCGAAATTCAAATCCCAGACATCAGTCACTAGCGGATTGCTGTATCTGACAAGAATGTATATTCTTAGAATGCATCCATTCCATCTGCCTGTTTGAGCATGAAAATGCCAATTCAGACTGTAGCGTAACAGGGTGACCCATGGGAAAAATTGCTGGTGCTTCTGTAATATTTATTTCTAGTTTAGAAGAGCCAGTTGAAAGGGGAGATAATTCAAACTTTTTGTTTTTTGTTGTAACCATAACACATAAGGAAAATGCGGAGAATTAGTAAGAAAATAAATAATAAAAAAAAGGCTACTTATGCAGTTTACGGACTGGGCTGAAATAATGTTATAATTTAGAAAGCCATTCTTAACATGGGGAAGGGGAAGTGGGGGGGGGGGTTGATTAACTAGTCTGTTTATTAAATAGTAAAGAGTTAAGAATGTCTTTAAATTATAATATTATTTCAGCCAGGTCCGTAAACTGCATAAGTAGCTTTTTAAAAAAAAAATTTTTTTAATTTTATTTTGTTACTGATTCTCTGAATTTTCCTTTTGGGTTACAACAACAAAAAAACAAAACAGTTTCATCTGTCTCTTCTAAAATGAGAATGATAATTTCATCTGCCCCAATAATACAGAAGCACCAAATTGTCAAATCGGACTGAGACGGACAATAACGTAGACCATTTTAGGATTGAATTAGATGAATCCAGAAAAACATGGTTAAAAAAAATAAATAAATAAATAAAAATAAAATAAAAAAATTCCAAGAGCAATTTTGGGAACTCTCGGATGAAATATTTAACATAATTTAATCTTGATATTGTATTAATAGTGTCAATGTTTTGTGCACATCTGTTTTTTTGTGGTTGAATTGAGAAGATAGTTAAAAATGGAGATCTGCGTGAAAAGAGGGCATAAAAATCAGTAATAATAAACACTCTCAGGGAAGTTGAGACTGCATGGGTGGAAATATATATTAAAAAAATACAATAACCTGACCCCCCCCCCTATACATACAAGCACCAACATTGGTTGATACCACACTAGACAGGGGCTCTTACAGTAATTTTTCTCAAAATATTGAAAATATATTAATAACTATTAACATTCAAATGATTTTAAATTGTAAAATCTGCATTGCCAAGGCTTTCAAAAATTCAAACATATTTTGTAACAGACAATAATTTTAATGCTTTATCAATTTTTGTTTGAATGGATGACTGTAGACATTTTTTTTTTATTAAATTTCTTGCCGCAACAACTCCAGCATGCCTCCTCTTCCTCCCCGGGTGAAATATGGCAGATAATAAAATAACAGGAAAAGGTTAGTATATACTTACTTGTGATGAAAAAAATAGCGTACACCAAAAATTTCGGAAAATAATCTGGTAGATGTATAATTATCTTAAAAATAAAAGTTGCGATAATATGCATGAATTCAAGTTGGATTGACGTTTATTCTCTATTTCAAAAGAGTTCTGTCAGACAATGGTTACGATTACGTAATCTTTTCTAGAAATGATTGTTGCTCTTCATCCTCTGAAAATGAACATTAATGACTTAAATTTAAAGGATTTTTTTTTTCAACTAGAGACGTGGCCAGATTGATTAAGTTCTTACAAGCGGAGAAGCTGCCAACCCTAATCTTAAACTTCTATTAAAAGAAGAAAAAAAAACAAAGAAAAAAAAAACAGGAAAAAAAAAGAAAAAGAAAAAAAGGGGGGAAAAAAAGAAAAAAGGAGGCGAAAAAAGAAAAAAAGGAGAAAAAAGAAAAAAAAAGAAAAAAAGGAGAGGAAAAAAGAAAAAAAGGAGAGGAAAAAAGAAAAAAAGGAGAGGAAAAAAGAAAAAAAGGAGAGGAAAAAAGAAAAAAACGAGAGGAAAAAAGAAAAAAACGAGAGGAAAAAAGAAAAAAACGAGAGGAAAAAAGAAAAAAACGAGGGAAAAAAAAACGAGGGAAAAAAGAAAAAAAGGAGGGAAAAAAGAAAAAAAGAGGGAAAAAAGAAAAAAGGGGAAAAAAGAAAAAAGGGGAAAAAAGAAAAAAGGGGAAAAAAGAAAAAAAAAAGGTTCAAAATATCTTGAAATTCATCACAATGGCAGAAAATGGCGACAATTTATGCTTAAAACTTGAATTTCTTAAATAATAAAAAAATACTGGATTGTTTTCCGTAAATTTTGGTGTACGCTAATATTTTTTTTCCATTGTAATTACGTATTTCCTAAAGTTTTCCTGTCATTTTAATTTTAACTAGCATAATTATCCCAGGGTAGAGCTGGAGAAAGCACCAATTTCTTTTAAATTGAGTAAACTTTGATAAAACAAAAAAAAAAAAACAAAAAAAAAAACATAAGAAAACGGATAATTTCATAATTATTTTAAATACTTTATTCAAGTCATACAAATGCAAAAGGATAATTTACGTTACGAAAAATAGAAAAACAAGCATTTTTTTTTTTCTTTTTTTCTTTTTTAAATTTCATCTAATAATTATGATAAACTTGCTCGTAAATTCATTAGATTTTACGAGAAAGAAAATATATAAACACTTACCCGAACTAATAAGGGGAAATCACTCCAGAAAGAATAATGGGGAATAATCTCGACACCTTGTGCGTTGAGGTAGAAATGTTTGAAGAGGAATCCACCAATCAGATAGATCGTTACAGCGACTGTAACTCTGGATAAAAAAGACAGACATTTACCGCGATTAATTCTACTTTGATTTCATCTGAAAATTCATACACTCTGAACATATAAAGCATTTTTCTTGTATGTAAATTAGATGGTGATGCTGATAAAAAAAAATAGTCACTCTTTCTCTAGATGCTCACAGACACATAAGGAAATATTAAAGAGTAGTTGAGTCAACAGAGAGGGGCAAGAGAAATACATAGGCAGCTTAGAGAGAGAGATGGGCGACATGTTCAGTTAATTATAAATTACAGCTAATTAGAACAATTTTTTTGTTCAAAACAAATTCAATCTCAGAACTGAATTATATTTCAACATGTATTTTGTGTTATGAAAGTATATAGGAAAAAACTTTGTTTTTTTTCAAATTTAGCTGGACATGCAGACAACTGCCTTTTATATAATAGATAAAGCAAAGATGCGTTTGTATGTCTGTCAATGCATCAGTTGTCAATAGTTTACCTCCAAGCAAAAAGAAAAAAAAAAAAAAAAAAAAAAAAAAAAGGACAAAGGCATATTTCGAATTGGCATGTTTTGATTTTGAATAATTGTGTCAGATGAATTGTTATTTGGATCTGACTTTGAAAATCTAGCAAGATAACTTTGTTAAAAGATGCTAAAATTAGCAGGTAATGAGCCACTACAAGTAAAAAAAAAAAAAAATTCTAAAATTAATTATAATTTTAGAATTTAAAAAAAAAATTTTTTTAATTTTTTTTTTTACTTATAGTGTGAGCCACTATAAGTAAAAAAAAAAATTAAAATTTTTTTTAATTCTAAAATTATAATTAATTTTAGAATTTTTTTTTTTATCTGCTAATTTTAGCATCTTTTAACACAAAGTTATCTTGCTAGATTTTCAAAGTCAGACCCAAATAGCAATTCATCCGACACAGATACTTGATACAGAGTAGCCTATTTTTTGGGTTTCTTTCTTTCCACTATGTTATTGGCACAAATATATTTCATTTTTTTTAGAATGTCAATATCCTTTTTTTTAGAATGTCAATATCCTTTTTTAGAAAGTCAATATCCTTTTTTTAGAATGTCAATATCTTTTTTTTAGAATGTCAATATCCTTTTTTAGAATGCCAAAATCCTTTTGAATTAAAAGAGTGGAGATTAATAGCGTAATGAAAAATAAATAGAAATATGAATATTTATTTAAGGCTAACATAACGGCTTTTAGAAATTGACTTCCAAATTAACTTATCTTTGGCCAGGTCTTTTTCTTACTTTCCCTCAAATCCTTTTTTATCACTTCCTTGGCCTGCTCCTGCAAACTGTCCCTGCTAGCTCAACTGTTCTACATCTACTAACCCAAGCACTCATCTATTCTTTCACTTTGATCAAACCAACAAAGTCAGCTCTGCACACATCTCCCTATACCGTTCAGATTTAATCTTCCTCTAAGGTCATCAGATCTAAGCCAATCTTTAAGACTCACATTACACATCCATTGTATCATTCTCATTTTTTTTTCCATGCAACACATATCTTCAACCCTCACTGGCATGGTTTCACTTCCATAAATCTTCACATTGCATATGCATGCCTGATAGACTCTTCCCTTGATCAACAGTGGTGATGCTCTGCTGGTTAGTAATGACAGAATTCCCTAGACTTCTGCCATTCACTCCTATCCTCTTGCTATCACACTAACACAGGCTCCTCCTTCACACAGCCATAATCATATAGACACACCAATTCCTCTAAGATCACCGAAGTTAAGCAACATTGATCAATACTAAAGTATGACAATTTGGACAGACCATTACTGTATGTACAAATGGCAACAGACGGCGCTACTCATTAATCGGAGTATAACAATCGTAAAAAAAATAAAAATAAATAAATTTAAAAAATATATTAATTTTTTTTTTTTTTTTTTTTTTAAAGATATAGTGCAGACCCCGCTTCAGCAGGTTAAATGCAGAATAAAAAAAACAGATGAATATTCAAACTTACAGTATAATCAAAACAGAGCCGGCGCTTAATTTATGATTTACTGGTCGGCAAGCATAAGCAGTTTCCAACATGAAAACCTAAAAGGGGAACAGAAAAGATTGTAGCAATCCATTGAAACAAGGGGGGCAAAAAAATCAGCTTTAGAAATGGTTCATTCATAAACTTCACTTTCATAAAAAAAATACATAAAAATTTGGAAAAAAAAGAAAAAAAACAGAAAAAGGAAATAAGAAAAAGTAAAGAACAAAAGAAAAAAATGGAAAGAAAAGAAAAAAATTTTTTTTTTCATTGAATTATCTTTCCAAAAAATGTAAGTATTTTCTTACAAAAACTTAAGAAAAGGCAAAAAAGGAGGGGAACAAAATATTAAATAAAAAGACTTCCGGGCAACGCTGAGTTCATAATTTTATTATTTAAAATCCGTTCAATCTATGACCAATTGAAAGAGAGAAAAAAAAAAAAACAGGGGAGGGAACTCATTTGGTATTTATTAAAAAATGCTAATAAAGATAGGTTATCGCCCTTGGATAAACTTTCCAACAAATTAATCGAATAAAATTTGGTACTTTTATCGATCCTGACCCAATTTCCGCGAGCTTCACGTCGGAAGTGTTCGGGCATGCTACGTAAACGCCCGAGAGATGACGAGCCGAATGGTAGCAGCCGACAATTTCGATACGTTGCTGCATCCTAAGATTTTTAGTTATATTTTCAAGAAATTTAAAAAAAAAAAACCAACAAAAAACAAATAAACAAAAAAAAACAAAAAACAAAAAACCAACAAAAAACAAATAAACAAAAAAAAACAAAAAACAAAAAACAGCGAAATTATTGTTATCAAATAAATACATTTTTATTTTTATTTTACGTAAACAAAGAATATGGGAAAAATAACTGGTAAAAAAGAAATTTTGTGTATATTAAAAAAATTTTTTTTTTTTTACGTTTCAATATTTTCTTTTGTGCTGAGCACAGCGGACGACGACGAACAGGCAGAAGAGGAGAGGCTCGTCGAAGTGGAAGGAAGCTGGTCAACTGGGTAGGCTTCTGCTATCTGCGCTAATATGGAGGCGAATGGGTTGTTTCAAAACTTTTGTCTCCACATGAATTCGCGCAGATAGCTGTCTACTAGTTCCCTGCTGGTGCCACATTCTTTTTTGTTTCTTTGCTTGGCTTCCTTCCACATTCTTTCGATGTGGTTGGTAGTCGCCCTCGTTACTGGGTCCACAAAATGTTGTTGACTATGATTTACGGTAATGTGCTTGTACCCCTCTTCTCCTAACTCGCTATACGCCTTTCAACAGTCAGATATTACTGTGGTCCCAGGCAAGACGAACTTGTTTACTAGTAAAAGGAGGGTTTCGGCGTTCCTGTTCGCCACCGTCACAAGGAAACCCTCCTTCTTTGCGGGGTCGTATCTCCCGAAGACCCAGAGTGATTGGACGACCCTAACCCGATGTTGTTTTTCCTGCAGTTAAACACAGACTCGTCGATCTCAACGGTATGCCCTGGGCCTCCGATTCGACACGGATATCGTTCAAAATGGTCGACAGATCTTCCTTAAAAAATTCCTCCAGTCGGTCTGCGTGTTCGACAATACGACGCCGCATTCTGTGTGTAGATTTTTAGACGTTGCCATTTCCTGGTACCACAGGTAGATCAATTTCAATATTTTTCCAAGTGCCATTCTGGATTGCGAAAAAAAAGTGTCGCTTCTCACGGAATTCCAGGAGCGACAGTATTAGTACATCTCCATGGAAAGCTGTTCCTGCTAGCTTTCCTTTCCACCAAGTGACACATGTAGCGACATTTGGGGTAGGTTTTCTTTTTGGCCACCAACTTTCTTTCCTGACAAAGCAATTACTTTTCGCGATTTTACTGCGGTACACAGCTCTTCATAATTCATTATTTATTTTTTTTTTTTTCGTTTATACAAAAAAGGTTTCAAAAAAGATCGTTTGCATTGGCTTTTGAACAGCTGTCTGCGTCTTTAATCGATCTGAATACTGCTTTGCAAAAACTTGTCAGCCGGTAGATGATCGGTTCTCCACCATTCGGCTTGTCATCTCTCGGGCGTTTATGTAGCATGCCCGAACGCTTCAGACGCAAAGCTCACGGAAATTGGGTCAGGATCAATAGAAGTACCTGAAATCTTATAATTCATCTGACAATAAGGATACGTTAATGATAGTTTTTTTTTTTATTGATTAATCAAACATCTGAATGACAAAACTAACCAAGATCTTCGACAAACTTTGGCAGATGTATACAGCACGTTCGTTACAATTACTGTTATTTAATTTATTTGTTTTATAAGAATTTTCGGTGTTTGTTCGTAATACTCCATCTCAACTTTTTTACTGACCCTTTTATTTTTTTTATTTATTTATTATTTTTCATTTTTTATTTTTTATTTATTTTTATTTTTTTTTAATTTATTTTTATTTTTTATTATTTTTTATTATTTTTTATTTATTTTTATTTTTTATTATTTTTTTTAATTTAATTTTTTCAGTGTACAACTAACTATCATGTCGCTAGAGAATTCCGTGTTTTGGGGGATTTTCCCAATATTTTAGATTTTAGAAGGGGGATCAGTTTTCTATATAAATTTAACGTAAACTGATCACCTACCTTTTGACCATGTTGCATGTTATTTTGTTCGTTCACCCATTTTTTTTTCACCTTTTTTACGGACCAAATTTTTTTATTTTTTCTCCGTACAATTACCTATCATGCCGCAAGAAAATTCCCCGTTGTTTGGAAATTTTTTGAAAAATTTGTGATGGTCAAAAAATGGGGGATCAGTTTACGTTAAATTTATATAGTAAACTGATCCCCCTCCTAAAATCTACCCCGACTTGTTCAATTTTAAGATGGGAGTTCATTTTTACATCAAACTTGCATAGCAAACTGATTTTTCTGAGTTGATATTTCTCAAGGATTTGTTCATCACCTTTTAAAAACGTTTTGTCATTTCATTTTTTTTTTAATAATCTAAATTACTATACTCATTAAATTTTCAGATTATGAAATATTTTTTTTTTAAAATACTGTTAAATTTTTAGAGGGGTGTTCAGTTTGCTATGTAAGTTTCATGTAAAATGATCCTATTGGAAATACTGAAAAAAGCAATTATTTGGGTTAACAAGCAGCCGAGAAATAAAGTAGGGTCATTAATCTAGAGTAAAAGTATAAATTTAACTTATCTTTAATTTAAATCGATTGCAATTTTTAAAAATTTAGTTTTGTTTGAATAACCTCCCTTGAAAATTAATGACTATGTTTTCAGAAAGGTTTTGGTAATTTATTTATTTATTTAATTTTTTTTTTTTTTTTTTTTTTTTTTTTTTAAATCACTTTAATTACTGTTAATTATCGACAAAACTATTGCATATATATATATATAGGTTTGGTTTGGTAGTTTTGTTTTACGGCATATCAACCCTTTTTGGGTTATTTAATGCCGAATCTGGTCATTATAGTAAAAGTTTTTATGCTTCAAGTTCTTTATATCTTCAAATGTTTAATCATCGTTTTTGGTTTGGTAGTTTTGTTTTACGGCATATCAACCCTTTTTGGGTTATTTAATGCCAAATCTGGTCATTATAGTAAAAGTTTTTATGCTTCAAGTTCTTTATATCTTCAAATGTTTAATCATCGTTTTTGGTTTGGTAGTTTTGTTTTACGGCATATCAACCCTTTTTGGGTTATTTAATGCCGAATCTGGTCATTATAGTAAAAGTTTTTATGCTTCAAGTTCTTTATATCTTCAAATGTTTAATCATCGTTTTTGGTTTGGTAGTTTTGTTTTACGGCATATCAACCCTTTTTGGGTTATTTAATGCCAAATCTGGTCATTATAGTAAAAGTTTTTATGCTTCAAGTTCTTTATATCTTCAAATGTTTAATCATCGTTTTTGGTTTGGTAGTTTTGTTTTACGGCATATCAACCCTTTTTGGGTTATTTAATGCCGAATCTGGTCATTATAGTAAAAGTTTTTATGCTTCAAGTTCTTTATATCTTCAAATGTTTAATCATCGTTTTTGGTTTGGTAGTTTTGTTTTACGGCATATCAACCCTTTTTGGGTTATTTAATGCCGAATCTGGTCATTATAGTAAAAGATTTATGCTTCAAGTTCTAAAAATAAAATAAAAAAGGGGAGGGAGAAAGGGAGAGGGGCTGTTGTTTTTGTTTTTGTAGAACATAATTAAGTTTTACAAAAAAAAAAAAAAAAAAAAAAAACGTCAATGTAGGTGAATTTCGTCTCAGGTATATATATAGGAACATTGGACAATAAAATTACAAATGAATAACACCAAACATTAATTTATAATGAAGTGTTTAATAAATAGTTATGCAAATTAGGCATACAAATAACTGTTTGAGTTTCTGTTTTTTTACTATGAGAAAATAAATAAAATGGAACTAATATTTCAACGTAATAGAAAATTAAAAAGGAAAAATAAAAATATTATTCATGTATTAACGTTTTGTTTTTATTTCAAGACTTCCTCAGGATGACTGGTCTGAAGTACAAATATTTGAAACAGTAGCAGTAGGAGAAAAGCTCAAAAGGCCGCTTATGAAAAGATGAAATCATGAGCTACAAATAGATGGTAGTAGTGGGAGAAATTGACTTAACTGTGGAAAGTGTGTGTGTGGGGAGGGAATGGTAGCGGTCGGATTTATTAAAACCATTAAGGAAGTGGAGGGAGCGTGCCTGATCTATGTCCAAAAGGGTTGCTTATGAAAAGATAAATTATGGGCTCAAAAAGATGGTAGCAGTAGGAGAAAATAACTTAATTGTGGAAGGTGTGTGTGTGGGGGGATTGGTAGCGGTCGGAGTTATTAAAACCATTAAGGAAGTGGAGGGAGCGTGCCTGATCTATGCCCAAAAGGGTTGCTTATAAAAAGATAAATTATGGGCTCAAAAAGATGGTAGCAGTAGGAGAAAATAACTTAACTGTGGAAGGTGTGTGTGTGTGTGTGGGGGGGGGGGGGATTGGTAGCGGTCGGAGTTATTTAAACTACGAGGGAGGAGGAGGAGGAAGCGTGCATTATGTTTATTGAGGTCAGATAGTTGGTTATCGAAGCAGGAGAAAGGGAGAGTTAAATATCAAGGTCACATAAGGGGAAAGTGTAGGCGGGGGGGGGAGAAAAATAAGATATAGGGAGGGGGAAAATAATGTATTAATAATATTATTTCTACTACATATACTATTTCAAAAGACTATGTTGTGTTATTGATTTAAACGACAGTAACCCGTTTTGATGGTTATATAGATGTGATAAGAAACCTTTCACATTTATTTATTTAGACTTATACAGAAAACCGACACGCTCCCCCCCCATCTTCTAAAAAAATTTTATAATTCAAATTTTTTTTTTTTTTTTTTTAAATTGAATAAAAAAAATTTTTTTCTCTTTTAAATTGAATAAAAAACATTTTTTTCTCTTTTAAATTGAATAAAAAACATTTTTTTCTCTTTTAAATTGAATAAAAACATTTTTTTCTCTTTTAAATTGAATAAAAAACATTTTTTTCTCTTTTAAATTGAATAAAAAAATTTTTTTTTTTTTTTTTAAATTGAATAAAAAAAAATTTTTTTTTTCTTTTTTAAATTGAATAAAAAAATTTTTTTTTTTCTTTTTTAAATTGAATAAAAAATTTTTTTTTTTTTTTTTACGGCTGAAGGGATGTCATCAATATCTGACCAAACTTTCTTTGAGCAATTAGTTTTGTGGGGTGAGGTTGAAATTTAGTGCGATTACTAGGCGGCCTCCTCTCCCCCGAATAAAACTGAAGAAACAATACATCGCAAAAGAAAAAGCGAAAACTAAACTACTTACATATACTGGCGGAGTCGCCGATTCCTGTTTGACAAATGTGAAAGCCGTATTTTTATTGCACTTTAGGAAGACTTTGGCAGAACTAGAATTAATTGAAAATAAATTTTGTTTTAAACTGAAAACTTCACAATTATCGATACAAAAAGAAAAGAAATCTGATGCAAGACGAAGAGAAAGATTTAGAAACGGCTCTTCTTCCAGTGGAGAAGAAACTGTATCATATCGAAAATGATTACCCGTTCTGTTTGCATGAAAAGAGAAAGAAAAGCAGGGAAAGGTTGATCATCATATTCGGATTAACATTAGTTTTACATGTTGGCATGTGATGGACGCCTTCTAGAAATTGACTTCGAAACTAACATATCTCTTCTTTTTTTTTTGTATTTATCTCCCTTCCACAGCAGTAAGATGTGACAAGGTCGGAAAGGGAGATTGAAAAACCAGTGCCTGAAAGGAAGAGCACTCTGACCTAGAAAAAATGCCTGAGCAGCCCTGTCGATATTCCCCGGTAGGGGTGCCTCAGGAGATTAGCAATACACTAACCCCTTCTCAAAAGGCGAGAAAGCAAAGCCTGGAAGGGTGAGCCTCCTAGAACTGCAAATGAGAATCCCTCAGACCAGT
>OY744528.1:6503324-6585824 GCA_963556195.1 Sepiola atlantica | reverse complement strand
GTAGATATCCACTTTAGCAATGGATGTTGTAGTGTCGTGCCATGCATTTGGAAACGACAATGTTTATACTGAGATACACAAATCCAAACCGTATCCAATTATCTCCCTTACATTAGTCAATCTGTAATTATCTCCCTTGTATATTTCTCATGTTATATATAAATAAATGCTGACGTGGATCGTTCTCTTACAACGAAGCGATCGAAGCGCACACATCAAGTATGTTTCTCTTATTTATTCTGCGTTCTTGTTTGCATTGTTACGTATATGAAACTATTATGTCGCGAGCCGAATACTAATGGATGCACATAACAATCGACAAGCAGCAAACTCAACAGAGACAGGAATCCTTCTGGTTTTCTACGGTTTCTTTTTAAAAAAAACAAAAAAACTTTTTAACTCATAAAAAGTTTAAGGAGAAAGTTTAAAGTTATTTCCAAGTTTTCCTTCTCCAACAGAAGTTGCCCTATTAAGTCTTGTCTATCTTACTATTTCACGCATAGCTACAGCAGAAAAAGAAGGGGATTGATACTTTTCATAAAGTTATGGTAGAAAGTTCAGGGAACTTCTGTCATTACTAACCAGCAGAGCATTACCACTGTCAACAAAAGAAAGTCTATCGGGCATGTGTACGCAGTGTGATGATCATCATCACTCTGCATACGCATGCCCGATAGACTGATGATGATGATGTATGGATGTGAAACCTGGCTAGCGAGGGTTGCGGACATGCGTTGCATGGAGAGAAATGATATGAGAATGAGACAGGTTTAGATCTGATGACCTCAGAGGAAGATTAAATCTGGACAGTATAGGTAGATGTAAGGAAAACAGGACACATTGAAAGAATGGACGAGTGTTCTTGGGTTAGTAGATGTAGAACAGTTGAGGGAGCAGAGTCAGTTCAGAGAGGAGAGCCAAGCAAAACATGGGAGGAAGTGGTAAGGATGGATTTGAGAGAAAGAGGGATAAATAAAGACCTGGCTAGAGATGGCTACTTTGGAAGTTGATGTCTAAAAGCCATCTAATGCATGCCAACATGTAAAATGGATGTTAAACTGATGATGACGATGACAAGTCTGGTGGTGTATGGGGAGGGGCGGGCTACAGTGTAGTACTACACAGGATGGTTATTACCTGGGGAGGAAGTTGGGGGAGGGGATATTCTATAGTATCACATATTTGATCTAAAGATGAGTTAATCAACATTTGTTTCCCTAAGGTTTTTTTCGCATATATTTTAATAAGACAAAATACATGTTAAAATATTCCCTAGTTTTGGGATTGAGTTATGTTTAAAAACATCCACTTTAATTATTCTTATTAGCCGTAATTTGCAATTAACTCAGCAAGTGCCCCATCTCTTACTAAGTGACTGTCTATCACTCTCTTATTGTATATTATCTGACCTCCTTTTTTATTTTATACCGTTTCTATCACTCTTGCTTCCATAACTCTCCCTCCTCCTCTCTTTGTCTATTAACAGTCAAAGGTAATAAAGAAAAGAAAGATTGGAATAGTCCATTATAAACAGAAGGAAATACCACCATAAGTAGTTATACGATTTAACAGCTGAGAAGAAAAAAGAGAGAAAGAAAATAGAAAAAGCAGTGTAAGGGGGGGGGGGATATAGTGAGCAAAAACCGACTAATTTGGGATTTTATCTTTGTATTTTTAAATATTTAACTGGCTTTGCAAACTCACTTTTTCTTGATTCAAAAAATTTAACCAGAGCTCAATGGGTGACCTAACGAGTCACAGTTTTCTTTTTCTAGTGACAATAAGTAAAAGAATCCCTCCCCCATCCCGTCATTCAACAGTTATTCTAGTCAACTTTCGACTTGGTGAAAACGCTTATAAACTCACTCTTCTCAATATCCTATCAAGTCGTAAAATGTCTTCATATTCTCAAATTTCTTATCCATACAATAAATGTTCAGCTTAGGAAATAAGTCGGTGAATGCGAAGCAGTTTGGTTTTAACTCAAAAACTAAAGTCGGTTCAGGAAATAATCAGATCGATTTTTAATTAATCTATTATTATATTAAAGCTGAATCAATCAACGTTTGTTTCCCATAGATTTTCATTAAATTTTAATCACAAAATACATGTTAAAATATTCCTTAGTTTTGGGATTGAGTTATGTTTAAAAACATCCACTTTAATTGTTCCAGTTAGTTTAGATTTGCAATTAACACACCAAGTAACCCATCTCATACAAAATACATGTTAAAATATTTGTCAGTTTTGGGGATTGAGTAATAAAAAAAAAATTCCATTTATATTTTTCTAATTCGCCATAATTTGCAAATAACTCAAGTGACCCATCTCTTACTAACTTTCTATCTATAACTCTCACCCTCTTTCCTTGTATATATTTTTTTCTAGTTCATTCATAGAATATTACAGAGTAGAAATAAATTGGGGGGGAAAAAAAAAAAAAAAGAAAAAAGAAATCCAATCAAAACTTACAGCTAAATCTGTTTTGTTTTTACAATCAGTTGCATCTGACAGAAACGGCTTGCACGGATTATAATTGTAAATGCCTTTTCCAGAAGGAACTGTAAAGCTGTAAAAAAATAAATAAATAAATCCAATTAATAATTATTTGAAAAATCCATGGAAATTCTACCAGAAATACAAAATTTAAAAAAAAATTAAATTAATGTATTATTTTTTAATTAAAATTATTCAACACTAAATAGGCTTTCCTATTTGGATCATTCAGATTACTTTTCTCATCTGGGATGTTATTCTCACAACGTTTCGGCCAACATAACCTGCAACCCTGTTTAGTTGCATCTTGTCGGGCTCCTTACATAAAGTGGCTTCGTACCTTGTCTGGAGTGATTTCCATAAAAAAAAAATTTAAAAAAATATATAAAAATATAATAAAAATAAAAAAAAGTAATAAAAATAAAAAATAAAAACTGTAAAAAATAAAAAAATATAAAAATATAAAATAAAAAAAAAATTAAAAATTAAAAATTGTAAAAAATAAAAATATAAAAAAAAAAAATAAAAAAAAAATATAAACATATAATAAAAATAAAAAAAGTAATAAAAATAAAAAAATAAAAATTGTAAAAAATAAATAAAATATAAAAATATAATAAAAATAAAAAAAGTAATAAAAAAAATAAAAATTTAAAAAAATTTAAAAAATATAAAAATATAATAAAAATAAAAAAGTAATAAAAATAAAAAATAAAAAAAATAAAAATTGTAAAAAATATATATATTTAAAAAAATTTTCGCAACGATCCGTGGTGCAATGGATACACATGTTAAGTAATAATCAGTTCTAAGTGACAGTCTTCTGGAGGTTGAAGGTTCAATCCTCAATACGGGCGATACTAAGAATACAATTATGAATTACTTAAGACTTCTACCCGGTCATGGCTGTCAGAACAAGCGCAAGTGTACCCAACGGATTAAATAAAAGGTTCTGTTTGAAATTCCATGCAGATTCCAGAGTTCGACAAAATACACCTGAAGAAGGTCAGAGGTTACATCGGCCGAAACGTTGTGAGAATAACATCAAAGATGAGAACAATAGTTCAAATAATACAAATTATCAATCCTCATCTCAAAAATTCTGAAATGTAACAAGGTGATGTCCAAACCCTGAATTACAGTAAAATTAGAAATTGATTTTTCATTTAAATAATCAATTGATTACTTTAAAAGTTAAGAAATGGCCTTTTTGAATTGTTTATATGTTCGGTACAGATAGATATCCCAAAATTTATTTTTATTTTATCTAAAAAAATTTTAAAAAATAAATAACAAAAAATGGGTGCATAGATCTTTTCAAAACAAACAATGGTATCAAATTTATTTTTGGTAACTCGATTAACCACCGAATTATGACTGTTCAAAGTTTGTTGGAAATTAGACAATTTGCCCTTTTGTCTGCTATTCATTCAGAAGCCAAATTTCACAATAACTAAAAATGCAGGATTTGAACAAGTGAAAATTTCTTTACAAATGTGAAAATATCATCTTGTGGTAAATGAGAATTAATCATAATTGAAACAATAATTATTAGATCAAGCCAGCCTAAACATTGGTCAAAATCCCATTACCTCTCATAAAAAAATAAACATAAAAAATGATAGAAGCACAACTTTGTTCATATAAGCTTCCTCTCAATAGTTAACACATTGAACTTTTTTAATATGATTCATGTCACAGTCTAGATGATCAAGCTAGATTTTTCGTTTAAAAGAAAAATAAAACTCAGATTTGAACAGAAACGCAATTTGATAAGAGCGCAAAAAATACATTCACTGAAGTTTTCAACTAAGATTTTTTTTTTTTCAGGTTACTTGAAGTTAATATTCTCAGTGACGGGAGATTTATTTTTTTAATGTTGTTCAACTTAAAACCCTATATTAAGTTGTGCATTAAGTTGAACAACATTAAAAAAATAAATCTTCCGTCACTGAGAATATTAACTTCAAGTAACCTGAAAAAAAAAAAAAAAAAATAAAAAAATAATGACATGAGAAAGAATTATCCATTTATCAAGAGAAAAGATATAATTTTGTTTGCATCCAAATTTTATCAAAAAAATAACCCAAACAACGACGGCACTCTTATAGGGAATGCACCAAGTTTGCCTGACTTTGTGTCGTCAACATTCGGGCAGGTCTCGGAAGCATTCGAGAGTTGATGAGGCAAAAAAACTGTCAAACGCTAAATTGAAGACTGGCAGACGATAATAAACCATAGCTAAACAACTCTTATTAATTAGATGTTTATTTATTATTTTTGTTAAAGGACAATTGTTAATGAAATGTTTGTAAATATATAAGATGATTTTGTTTGATATTTTAAGCAAACGTTTTTGTTCTCTTTTTTTAGTGTTTCTTAAATTTTTTAAAATGTTTTTTTAGATTTTTTTTGTCAATGTGTTTTTTTCTTGTTAACATAAACACTGAAAAAACTGTTTCTAAGCAAATTCTTTTTCTTAACGAATGAATTTTTTAAAGCAAATGGTTTATTTTTTGCAATCCCTTTTTTCCCCTCTTTTATGACAGTTTCTGAGTTAGGGTCTAGGGTTAGGGTTGCAGCTGGTCCAAAAGTTTTCTTGTGTACTGGTTCTGTTGCTGGCAGGAATCAATTAGTCCTTCGGGAGATTCAACGAGCTGACAGCGATGATAGAAATTCATTTTTGTTATTTCACGTGATTAATTTCTTCCAAAAGTTATCGGCTGCTTGCTGTAGCCCGATTGTCTAATGCATGCTGCAACCTGATTGGTTAATAGTTTCGTCAACTTTCGGGTGCTTTGAAATTCTGCCTGCACTTTCTGTGTCTATCATACAAATTGACAGAAAGACACACTTTATTCATATAAATAACAAGCTGTATCTACCAGGCATTGCCCAGAAGTAAAAGACAAACAATGGCTGATTTGTTTACAAAAAAACAAACAAACAAATGCATTGTGGTGAATTTAATTTTGTAAATTACTTTGTATTTTTTTTTTTCATAAATTTGTTTTAGTACTTCATGTAATTACATTTTAGATTAAAAAAAATAATCGCTTAATAGTAAATGGAAAAAAATGTGCTCGTCATATGGAGTCAAGAAACACGCAAACATATGAGTGAAGTCTCAAATTTATTAAAGTATATTGATAATCACAGATTTTTAATATGGCAGAAATAACTTGGCAAAAAGAACTCAAAGGAAAGAATGCATTGTAATTGCACATAATTAACTTCTAAATTACAAAACAGATGTAACTGTTTACATGGTAGTCAAAACAGATTAATGGCAAAATGTTTTTATTAATATATACAGATTCCTCTTTTTATGTCATTATTGAAAAATGTCTCCATTGGAATGATCCTCCTAGCCAGATTAAGTATTTTGTAAAACAAATGCAATGGCGACGAGGGGGGGGGAGCAACAACATGCAGAACGAATGCAATGGCGACGAGGGAGCAACAACATGCAGAACAAATGCAATGGCGACGAGGGGGAGCAACAACATGCAGAACAAATGCAATGGCGACAAGGGGGCAACAACGCGCAAAATGAACATATTGGCACACACATGTAAAATAGAGGAAGATAAATGAAAGTCTTTTCTATTCATGCTGAAAAGTTCAGGTTGAATTCATTTTAATGGTTGGCAACAGCTGCCAATGAAATACAACAAAAAAGAATTTTAAAAGGAAAATAAAGTCGTTGTAAATGTATGGCGTGTGTAAGGACAAAATATTCAATTTATTCCAAGCAACTTAATGTTTTTCATATATATGTTATTTTTAACAATGTTTTTCATACATATGTTATTTTTAACAATGTTTTTCATACATATGTTATTTTTAACAATGTTTTTCATACATATGTTATTTTTAACAATGTTTTTCATACATATGTTATTTTTAACAATGTTTTTCATACATATGTTATTTTTAACAATGTTTTTCATACATATGTTATTTTTAACAATGTTTTTCATACATATTTTATTTTTAACAATGTTTTTCATACATATTTTATTTTTAACAATGTTTTTCATACATATTTTATTTTTAACAATGTTTTTCATATATATTTTATTTTTAACAATGTTTTTCATATATATTTTATTTTTAACAATGTTTTTCATATATATTTTATTTTTAACAATGTTTTTCATATATATTTTATTTTTAACAATGTTTTTATACATATGCTATTTTTAACAATGTTTTTTATGCATATGCTATTTTTAACAATGTTTTTTATACATATGCTATTTTTAACAATGTTTTTTATACATATGCTATTTTTAACAATGTTTTTTATACATATGCTATTTTTAACAATGTTTTTTATACATATGCTATTTTTAACAATGTTTTTTATACATATGTTATTTTTAACAATGTTTGATTGAATGAAAGAATACTGCCTAAATAAACACGTGCTTATTTAGGCAGCATTCTTTCATTTAAGCAAACATTGTTAAAAATAACGATTCTTCTGCTTGATTATACCTTTTTTTTTAATGATCTTTTTTTGTGTTAAAATCAAAAAAAGTAATGTTCCATATGTATCACAAACGTTTTTAATTCATTGCTGAATCATCTTCAGATGACAAAAAACAAATGAACAAAAAGGCTGGAGAAAAGAGAATTTCAAAAAGGCAAACAACAACAACCTGCTTAAATTCTAGTCTTTTAAATTACAAGACCGAATGTACCCATCGCTACAAAATATCCATTGTTAAAAACTTACTAAACCGTGCTAAACTAACCTCCACCACCAAAAAAAAAATTTAAAAAATACTATTCATTGAATAAAAAAATACAAAAGTTTTATCAAAACAAGTCCTTATTAATAACAAATTCCCTAATAAATGATTTGAAACTGAAAAAAATACTACCACAAACAATAATATCTAACCACATAACTCAAACTATATTAACTTATACTAGTGTAATCAAATACAACCAAACTTTAGATTAGAAGAAAAAGCTATTAAAAATATTATATACAAATACATATCCTCAATTGGTAATAATAAGGTTTAGTATCATTATATCTTTATTTTAATCTTCATGAGACATAAAACTGGTGCAAAACCGTTCTGTTTGGGGAAATTTATTTTACCCATCCTGGTATTCTAGTATATATCTAAAAAGAATAAATACAAACATCCCCCCCCCCCCAACACACACACCTATCGTAACTATACGGCTTATACTTATTTAATTCTATGATACAACTTAACATTTTGAAATACTGTATATATCCTCCCAGGAATTACAACCTCTTTCTTTTTTTGGGGGGGAGGGGGGGTCCCAAACTTTACCTCCTTGGGAGGGCGTAGTGTAATGTATTTTCATTCGTCATGATACCATTCTCCTAGGATTATCTTTTTTGGGGGGGAGCAATGGGGGGTAGTAGTGTAGTATTTGTTCTGTTGTCATGATATCATCCTGTCAGGCTCGCAAAAATATGCAACCGGAAGAAGCATGCATATATATATATATATATATATGTGTTATTGTTTTTCTCTATAAAATCATCTGAGATTTGTGTGTAACTACAAATAAGTGTAATTAATAAAATTAAAAAATATAATTCGATTGATTCATTTAAAATAGTTAATCAGAAAGAAAAACGTAACAAATGAATTTAAATTTCAAAAACTTAAATAAAAAAAAATTGGAAATAAAAAAATCAATAAAAACATGACCAGCATGCACTTGCTTTTTAGTTCATTTTATAAATAAGTTTGATTTGTAACATTTTTTAAACAATTGATTCAATCAATTTATTTAAAATAAATAAAAAAAATAAAATATGTAAAAAATAAAATTTAAAAATAATTTGGAAAAAAAAAAAAAAAAAAAAAAAAAAATCAATAAAAACATGACCAGCATGCACTTGCTTTTTAGTTCATTTTATAAATAAGTTTGATTTGTAACATTTTTTAAACAATTGATTCAATCAATTTATTTAAAATAATCAAAAAAAATAAAATATGTAAAAAATAAAATTTAAAAATAATTTGGAAAAAAAAAAAAAAAAAAAAAAAAAAAATCGACCAGATTAATATTACAACATCTCCACAAAAAATAAAATGGAATTTATTTAAACTTAATACTATATTCCTGAAGATTATGGTAGTTTTGTTTTACGGCATATCAACCCTTTTTGGGGTTACTTAATGCTAAATCAAGTCATTTTGGTAAAAGTTTTTAACCTTCAAGTTCTTAGATCTTCAAATATTTATTCATGTTTCGTTTTGTTGAGTGAAAACGTTTTTTTTGTTTAGTTTTGCAGAACATGATTGAGTTTTACAAACGGGAATGAAAAAAAAAATGTCAATGTTTGGCGCATTTTAAGTCAGGAAGCCGGTATCTTCAGACAGCCTGATTTTGTAGCACCAGACCTGAAGACGAAGTGCATTATACGAAGATTATTTTTTAATGAATTTGTTTATTTGGTTTAAGAGCACAAATTAACTATATATTTGATTTTTGTTTAAAAAAGTTGGGTTGGTGAGCGAAGATGTCGGATTGCCATTTTGTAGTAGAGTTGCTGCGTTGGTATCCATTCTACTGGCCTTGTTTGCTATGAAGAAAAGATGTCAAACTTTTGGCTAAAAGGACAAACTGCTTCTCTACAAAAATGTAAACCAATTTTATCAACATCAAACATGGCCCAGAAAAAGTTTAAACAAGAATACTAAATAGGTTGTGTTTGTCACATATATGTAATATATACTATGGAATGGAGTCCATAGTATATGTAATATATACTATGTTATGGAGTCTATAGTATATGTAATATATACTATGGAATGGAGTCCATAGTACATGTAATATATATTATGTTATGGAGTCTATAGTATATGTAATATATACTATGGAATGGAGTCCATAGTACATGTAATATATATTATGTTATGGAGTCTATAGTATATGTAATATATACTATGGAATGGAGTCCATAGTACATGTAATATATATTATGTTATGGAGTCCATAGTATATGTAAAATATACTATGGAATGAAGTCCATGAGTTCCATCTCGTCTAGCAAAATCATTAGAGACGAGGAGAAAGATAACGTCTTGTCACATTGACATCTGAAAAGGGACCGTTTAATTCGCGGGAAAAAAGGTTTGGGCAGAGACGGATGCAAACAGTGTTTTTATTGTCCCATGTATATATATATCCTTCCGCAAGTGCAAAAGAAAACAGCATAATTATGTAACTGCTACAATATGTATATGACCGAACCACATACGAATCACTCCACGAGTGAGAACATGCAAGTGCTACTACAAATTAATTCACATTTTTCTCACTTTCTGTTCACGCATTTTGTCACATCTAACCTTCTCAAAAGAATGGATAACTTCATGACCCTTGGAAATTTTAGGATAGTAGAAAGTGGACCTTGGGTTTACTTTCAGCAAACCTGTTACTCTCGCTTCCCTTATTTTGTCCTTTAGTCCTCACATTTCATGAACAATGTTTCTGACAAAGGGGGAAGAATTGCTGTTTTCTGAGTCGAAATCTATCCATCTAACACTTATCGTTAGCTTGTTTTTGACCTTGAAGTAGTTTTTTTTTAGCTCCTTACATTAAGTGGCTTCATATAAAAAATAAAAAAAATTTAAACTATCGAATGACAGTAAAAATTTTTTTTTCTTTTTTTTATAATAATGCAACACCGGATAGGTACAGCTAGTTATAATTTTAACTATTGTTACAAAAATTAGTTACACAAACAGTTTATTGATAAAGCTTTGAATGAACCAAGAATTTATGAACGGTTTTGTGCAAACACAATAAAAGATCAAACTCGAATAAAAAAAAAAAATAAAAAAAAAAAAATAAAAAAAATTCATTTAGTTGAGCAAATCATTTTTAGAGTTCATGAGAAAGGAATATAATGTATACAATAGAAAAGAAAAGGAAAAAAAACAAAAAACTGTTTGCCGGTTAAAGAAGAGGATTCAAATATTTCAACATCTTTTGATGGAGTTGTAAATGAAAGAATGTAATGAGAGGAAAGGGTTTCAAATGAGTGGGCGGAGAATTAAGTTTGTCACATGATTCACGTTCAACAAAAGAGCCGGCCAGTCCTGTGATTTCTATCTTAGCTGAGAACAATACACCCAACGACAATGCGACTAAAATTGCTTTTGGCAAAAAGACAATATACTACATGTTTTTTTGGTTTTTTTTTATTCTCACCACTAATATATACAAATAAAGTAAATATGTCTGTCTCCCTACACGGTTGTGGATGGTTGCACTCCGAGCAGAAACCAACCGCAAATTTGGAATCAGTAGGGTCTTTCAGATGTTTTAAATGATCAAAAGTTTTTTTTAAAAATTTTTTTATTATCATTTAAATGTAATTATATCATCTACAGGAATATAGTATTAAGTTTAAATAAATTACATTTTATTTTTTGTGGAGATGTTTGAATATGAATCTCTGGTCGATTTTTTCTCCCAATTATTTAAATTTTATTTATTACAATTTTATTTTTTTTAATAAATTGATTGAATCAATTGTTATTTTAAAAATTTTACAAATCAAACTTATTTATAGACTCATAAAATGGACCAGCATGCACTTGCTTTTTAGCAAGTGCATGCTGGTCATGTTTTTATTATTATTATCATTTAAATGTAATTGTTTAGTTAGAGTATATTCAAAGCCGCAACACTTAATCAGAAAAAAACTTTGATATACATGTTGTATCTAGGATGCATTCTTTGTAACATAATATTTAAAATAAAAAAAAGAAGATTAATGAAAGTAAATTTGTACGAAACAGAATGGCACAACTTTTTTTACAGGCTTGATTCTAGGGAGAATCCGATCCTTACAGGAAGGACCACGTGAACGTTGCCGAGATCCATAAGTGGAAGCTGTGCTATGGAACCAACACTTCAGGTCAACAGTTAATTCCTTGGCCTTTTGGCTACGATCAAAGTGCAGTATCTGTTCTGTTACCACACTTTACTTTTCTGTCAGTCAGTGAAGAAAAAATCCTTCTAGACTAAGGCGATTTTCATTTTTGTCTCTTTTTTTTTGAGAGCTGGATTTTCCCAACATTAAACACCGACCTTGCGTCCAACTGTGCCCTCGTGGGGAGGCAAGTACATAGAAACAGTCCGCGTAGTTATCCACCACCAAATGCATAAAAGGTTGGGCTACTTCGTTTAGCAGTACATCAACCATTAGGATAGGAAGAATTTAAAAAAATTTTTTTTTTTAAATAAATGCTTTTTTTAATTTTTTAACAAAGTTCACACTAAACAAGGCTGACCGCCACTGTAGACGTAAGGGGCTACTAAGAAAAAGAGAGTTTTTTTTTTGGGGGGGGGGTTACATTAGTTTTAAATTTCTGTATGTCAGTACCATCAGAAAAACAGGGATCAGGGAGGGAGTTCCAGAGTCCAGTAGCACGAAGAAAGAAGCTTTTGGAGTAGAAAGCTCTTCGACATCTGGGGACCTCCACAGTGAATGGATGGGATTTGGCAGATTGTCTGGTTGGTCTAGTGAATTTGCGTTGTGGGGATACCAGAGCAGCAAGCTCATCAGAGCACAATCCATTGAAGTACTTGTAAAACAGGCACAAGGAAGCAACATTGCGGCGGAGGGATAGGGGCTTTGCGTTTGTAAACGGATTATGCGAAAAATAGTTGCGTCATGTCCAACTTCTTCGATATTCAAGCAACGTTGGGTAGAGTTACTAGTGTAGACGTTCGTTTGGGTGCGTTTACTGCACAGGCCGTGATCATCCACTTCTTGTCTTCGTCTGACGTCAGTGCGAGAGTCAGACACCGATCAGAGCGTCAATTATGTGGTTTCTGCTGCAATAACAAAACTACAACTCCAGTTCAAGACAATTAACGATGTTTGAGTTTGAGAGACTGAACAATGTTTTCTTCTACTGAACAACAGGTCTGAAAATCAAGACAAACATTTGAACTCAATCTATTGGCATATACGTGTCTCCGAGAACCATAGAAACCCAACTGACCTTCTGCTGGAATATATACAGATACTACTTGGATTACACTCAAGATTATCGGCTGTTAATCCATGGACATGAAAAACTGACAGACTATGAAGTCTACCAACTGGTACGAACATTACTTTTAGAAAATCTCAAGTGGGTCATAATTACAGCATGGAACCTTGTATCCAAGAAAACATTACTTTTTCAACGGTCAGCTCATTTCTTGGGTGGTCTCTCTTAACTAAATATTTAGCTGTATATTTAACCCATTGCAGGTCTGTCGTCTGCATGAATTGCAACTATGCACCCCACTAAACATGCAGCATTGCAACTATGCATCCCACTAAACATGCAGCATTGCACATGTTTATACTAGCTAACAGACTACTCGTGACCCGTTCGGTCAGTATTTGTTATATATATGTTAAATATATAATTTCTACCATTGGTTGATAATCAGGTTTTAAGAAATTGAATGTCATAAAAGATGAATGGCAGCTTGAAAAAAAAAAAAAAAAAAAAGAAAAAAAGAAACTCATTTTCAAATCATATATATATATATATATATATATATATAAGATAGATAGCGAGAGATACATATATTTGCCATCCAGCGGCTATTAATCTAGCTCTGACTATTCTTTTCAAATGTATAACTTATATTACATACATATAAATAATATCGACAAAACTATTGCATATATATATATATATATATATATATATATATATATATATATATGCTTCAGATTTTTTACAAGGAATTCAATGAGGATAATTATTATTCAATCCGAGTGCGTGATTTATGGGAATTTGTGATAAAAAAAAAAAATCAATAAAAATAATAAAGTAAATATTGTTTTTAACTTTTGCAATTTTTACTACAGGATGCTTTAGAAAAACAAGCGAATTAGCTTGCATAGAGAAAGTAGATATGCACTCGCATGCTCAATGCCATAAACCAAGTGATAGGAGAAGCTGAATGGATATGGTGACAAGATGGAGAAAAGGTGCACGCCAACACCCAAGGACACGGTCGGCTGGCTAACAGTCTATACTACCGACTTGATAGAATGAAAGAAATGGCCATCAAAATGTTTAGATATCAACATAATGGATTTTACCGTTTGGAGTTTATATCTTACTTCAATTACAGAGGAGGGAGGTCACCGATATAAAATCCTTAAAAACCGTTGATGAAAGTTTGGAAAAATATCGCACTTGCAGTCACCAAAAGGACGATTGCTAGTTGCTTAGATTATGTCGTTGTGCAGCTACTCAAGAAAGAAGCACTGTAAGACCATATGCTGGACCCTTTCGGTGACCGTCGCCGATCCAAACAGTGTGCCGTGGTTTTTTGTTAGTCTTCCTCATTCTCGTTCTGGCGATGTTGTCGTCTATTCCACCGACGATCGCCGAGGGCACAAACACTGCTTTACAAGAATACAGAAAACTAAACAACGCAGACTCACAAGAGAACACAAACTGATTAATTGCGTATAAATCAGTTGTGCTGAGTGTGTGTGTGTGTGATACCGTCAGTGTGGAAAAAGGAGCCCCCCCCCCCCAAACACTAACGTCCACATCTTAGTTAAGTTCCAGTATATCGGCTTAGACCCAACTGAAATAATTTATTTGTCGAGGTATCATTGTAGTCCGGTTGATCAGCTCACTTCATTGTTTATAGGCATCTCTGTTTTTTTTTGCGATAATCATATTTCGTTCTTGTTAGTGGCTTCACGCGATTTCCATAAAAAAAATCAGTTAAAAAAAAAAATTTTTTAAAAAATCAGTTAAACTGGATTTTTTTTTTTTTTTTTTTTTTTTTTTTTTAACTGATTCAGTTCAAAATTAGTTAAAAAAAAAAAAAAAAAAAAAAAATTAGTTAAAAGTTGACTCATCAAGTCACGTGATCAGCTTTTGGTGGAGATCTGCACTCTTTGTCTCCCATTCTTAGAACTAGTAACAAATTAGATAAATTTGTTTTTATTATTCTTATTCATATTATTTTAATTTTTCTCGTACAAAGTTTTGTTGGCATTGTTCTGCAGAAAGTCTAAAACTGTCGACTCCGGCATAACCCTCGTATAGATTTGACATATTCAGTTACGCTTCGCTTAACCCCATCTCTACCTTATCTGTTTTCTATAATATTAATTTTAAATTTTCATGATAATGTAAATATATTTTTTTATCATAGTAAGTATCCCAAACCAAAATTTTATTTTCAGTATACCTATAAAATTTGAATGTGAACACAGATCTTTGAAAAACAAACAATGATATCAAACGTGTTTTGGCTGGACAAACCGAATTAAAACTGTTCAAAGTTTGTTGGAAATTAGAAAATTCGCCATCTTGTATGTTATTGTCCAGACGCCAATTTTCATGGTGTAAAATTAAAAATGCAGGCTTTGAACAGATGAAAAATCCTTACAAATGTAAAGTAATTTTGTGACAAATGAAAATTAATCATAATGGAAGCAATAATTATTAGATCAAGTCAGCCTAAACATGGGACAAAATCTCATTACCCGTTGAAAAATATATAATATTCATTTCAACAGCTAACACATCGATTTTTCTTAATATGATTCAAAGCACAGTACAGAGAGAGAGAGGGGTAGAGAGAAAGAGATGTACAGAGAGAGAGAGAGAGAAAGAGATGTACAGAGAGAGAGGGGGGTACAGAGAGAGAGAGAGAGAGAGAGATAGAGGTACAGAGATAGAGAGATAGATAGAGATAGAGAGATAGATAGAGATAGAGAGATAGATAGAGATAGAGAGATAGATAGAGATAGATAGAGATAGAGAGATAGATAGAGATAGAGAGATAGATAGAGATAGAGAGATAGATAGAGATAGAGAGATAGATAGAGATAGAGAGATAGATAGAGATAGGAGAGAGATAGAGATAGGAGAGAGATAGAGATAGGAGAGAGATAGAGATAGGAGAGAGATAGAGATAGGAGAGAGATAGAGATAGGAGAGAGATAGAGATAGGAGAGAGATAGAGATAGGAGAGAGATAGAGATAGGAGAGAGATAGAGATAGGAGAGAGATAGAGATAGGAGAGAGATAGAGATAGGAGAGAGATAGAGATAGGAGAGAGATAGAGATAGGAGAGAGATAGAGATAGGAGAGAGATAGAGATAGGAGAGAGATAGAGATAGGAGAGAGATAGAGATAGGAGAGAGATAGAGATAGGAGAGAGATAGAGATAGGAGAGAGATAGAGATAGGAGAGAGATAGAGATAGGAGAGAGATAGAGATAGGAGAGAGATAGAGATAGGAGAGAGATAGAGATAGGAGAGAGATAGGAGAGAGATAGAGATAGAGAGAGAGAGAGAGGTATTTAAAACTTTAAAAAACTTTTCAAAATACTAAATAGTTAAAATTAAAAACTGAAAAAAAGGACGAAATCGACATTTCCGTTCGGCATTCAATTGTACTATAGGCATTATTTGAATTTCTCGCTTATTTCGTTTGATTTTCACACACATTTTGGATGAAATTTATTATTCTTACATTTATTTTTTTATCCTGAAATAAAATTTTAACTTATTTTTTAAAGACTTAAAAATCGAACTTTAATGCAATTCCTTAATTTTATTTATAAAAATATTGTGGGGTCTGCGTTCGCACTTGACATCCATAAATAATAAATTTATTTTATGCTTATTATTTTAATTGTCCGAAACTATTTTGCGTTAACTACGTATTGTATGCACTTCTGTCACAATTATTTAATGCTCCAAGCCTAGCAAAAATATACGACCAGAGGGGGGTATATTTTTGCTAGTTTTAATCAATTTTAATTATACAGTTTTACCTTTATGCAACAGCCATAATTAAAAAAAGAAAGAGAAACCGTTCACTTGATGGCGGTTTACGGTGATAAATTCAGAAGAGTTGCCATCAAATAGGGTAATTCGGAAGTTGAGTCCGGTCATTAAAACAGAGCAATTGTACGTTTAGCCTTTGTAACTATGGATGCCCGAAAAGGCAATAATAATGGAATCTTTTTTATTAATATAAATAACAATTAAATTAAATAAATTTTAAAAGTCTTGGATTTTTTAAATTATGTTTACGTAATAAACATTAAAGAACATTTATGTTAAAAGTAATATTAAATAAATCACATAAAATTAACCTCAATGAATTATCTTTATACATAATTTTTATTGATATTAAAAAAAAAAAATTAACGTCATGGAATTCTTTTATTACAGACATATTTCTTTAAAATTTGTATGTGCTCAAAAATGATTTTTTTTTTTTATTAATATTTTTTTAAAGTTAATAAAATTAACGTCATGGGATTAAACAAAGACAATTTGTTTATTTAAACTACATTTTGCATTTAGCGCCACGACGCGCGCAGAGCGGCATTAGATTTCTTACATTTTTCTTTTTTTTACTGAGATTATGGCCTTTTTGGACATCCATAGGTACAAAAGCTAAACGTACAATTGCTCTGTTTTGATGACCGGACTCACCTTCCGAATTACTTCAAGTAGTCTATTTCTCTTGAACCAAATTTCGTTTTATTTTCACTATTGAATTATTTTAAAAATTTCAATTAATTAATGATTACAAGGTTTTACTGCTAATAAAAAAATGTGTAAGTCACGTAAGAGCGAAAAACACGCATACACATGAGAAGTGGTCACAAAATGTTATTGATATCGAGATTAGAAAGTCTTTACAATTGAACCAACAGGTTTTTTTTGTTTTTTTTTAATGACAACGTGTAAAAATTAAAAAAAACATTTTTAAATGAAGTTTTACAAAAGAAACAAAAAAACAAACATTGTTTTTCAACAACGATTTTATGACTTTCACTTTGTAAAGTAAAAACAAACAAAAACATTTAAATTATTTCAAATTAGAAAAACAAAACTTATGTTAAAATATTTGCCCCCCCCCCCCCAACCTTTAAAAGAATTTTAAAACCATTTTTGTAAACTAAATGTAAAAAATAAATTTCGTTTTTCTTGTAGATTATTTTTATTCTATGAGTCAGTTTTCACGAAATGGGCGGAGGTTTATAAGGACAACTTGTTCTCCGTTTTTCGGGTTAATTCCTGTGTCACGTGAAGTCTTCAAAAATGAAAGATTTCGGCATTCTTCCCAAACAATTTATTTTGGTACTTCTACAGAATAAGAACCCAACTGTTTTGTTTTTTTTACCCAAACGGTGCTTGTACATATTAGCGTACATATGAAAAATGCTGAAAAACGCAGTTCTAACTAAATTAACCGGAAAACTCTTTGAAATACTCATGTATCAAGCAAAAATAGGTTTGTACACTAAAAATTAGCCAAAACTATCGAGTCGAATTATAATAAAAATAAAAATCCGTTATATCGTTTAATCGGGTTCGGCCATTGATTCAGGCGAAAAACACGAAATTCAGGGAGAGATAACCCAGTCTGTCATATTAACAAGTAATAAATCAATGGCAGTAATCAAAATACGAGGAAACTGATTTTTATTTTTGATTAAAATTCTACTCTATCATTTTTCCTACTTTTTGGTGAGGATACTTATTTAAATCTGCTGTGTAAGTATATAATAATGTTTTTTTTTGTGTGGTATTGATAATTTAATACGGACGCTTCTTTGTACAAGCACCACCCTAACTTAAATTTTAGGCTTAGTTCGGTTCACATTCTGTAGAAGCACCCTTATTTTTGGTAATCATTACTTTAAAGAAAATACCGTAGGGATTTAGTTAAAACAATTCATTTTCCTTTAGTAATGAGTATGAGTAGGTAAAGGAGCTTTAGTCAAGGTCCTTCACCTACTCATTTGTGACCTATTTAATATATATATATATATATATATATATATATATATATATATATATTATTTACGTTACTGACCAAACAAAGATGGCTGCTTTGCCCAGAATCGATATTTACGCGACGAACTTTAAAGGCTTATAACTTCTATTAAGTATTTAATTGTTTTAACGCAAAATAAATTCTTTTTGACTCATTTCACAACTGTATTTTCTTTAAAATAATGCCCCCCCACCACCCTGTAAAACATTTACAACAAGAACTCGTCTAGCTACAACAACTGTAAATAATTTTCCTTTCTCCCTCTGTGTATCTAACGGAACTTCCATGAGCAAAGTTTCTTTCCAAGAATTATCTGCCTGTGGAACACAATACCATGGAGCTGCTTCCCAGCTGACTATAACATTGTCGTTTTCAAGTCCAATGTTAACAAATTCTTGTTACGCCAGTCTCTTAAATAATCGAATTTCTGGTTAGTCTCAACCATTGTTACCAATCCTCACTTTGTTGTTGGTTCAGTTCACTGTCCTCCTCACAAACTCATTAACCCTTATCCTCGAGTTGCCCTTAGGCCTTCATAAGTGGCGACTCGTTAGTACATAAAAATAAATAGAAATTATGCCGGTAATAGCAATTACCTTTTTTTGTACTGTATCTAAAAAGTAGCACGTCCGTAAACTGCATAAGCACCTTACTTTTTACGTAAACCATGTTCTTTCGTAAAAGAAATTAAATTTAAAAAAAAAAAGTTAAAGGTGCAGAATAGTTAACAGTCAAGAAATCATGAACAAAACAATTTATAACAAACGAAGTAGAATGAAATTATCTACCGACCTGTATACTTTAAACATGTGAAAACTAAGTTGTTTTCATTTTTTGTATTTTCAGAATTTCGTTGCTTCTAAAGAATTTGAACCGAACTAAACCTAAAACTTGGGTTAAGGCTAAAATAAATAAATAAATAAATTAAAAAAAAAAAGTTCCCATCAAATTCTGTAGAAGTGCCTTACCAGAATTTGTGTTTGCTATTCGTGTGTCTTATTCTCACACTAAAACCAAAATGGCCTCGCTAAACTTAGGCAATTAAGTGTGGTTTTAAAAATACCAAGTTATAGCAACTTTCATTGTACACTTGAAACGCTGAAATCAACCCCCCCCCCCCCCCAAAAATAAAAGTCGCCATCTGTCAAGAAAGGGACTGACTAAATAAAGAACGAAACTCAAGTTCATAATTTTCTACTTAAAGAACAGGACTGTGAACTTGAGTTATCTTCATTCTTTAGCTAGCCCTTTTCTCGATTTGTTTATAAAAATAGCGACTATATTTTCCTGGAAGAGTTTTCATTCCGGCGTTTCGCGTGTATGATGACACTTTATATAATAACTTGGTGTTTGTAATGTTAGTTTCTTTCTTTTTACTAAAAAAAGAAATGGGTAAAAAGGCAGAATAAGGGCCGGCTAACTGGCTAGTGGGTCGTGCGCGAAACCAGATTGGCCTTTTTATGGCCAAATTTCACAAATTTGGTGTTTTGGCCATCGAAAATTCCGTTTGGCCTTTTTTGTGTGAATATTCTGGAGTTCGGTGCCAGGCGTATCGCAAAATTGAAAACAAACACAAATACTTGGCAAAAACACAGAAAAAAAAATTCTGGGTTTTAAATAATTTACGTGACTAAAATAGGAAATAAACCTTTCATTTACTCAACCCTAAACCCGGGTCGCAGTACGAAAAAAAACTACAACAACGAAGGATACAACGCGGCTTACAGAATCGAGTTATCGTTCTTGGTCCGTGAGAATAGATTTTATCGAAATCCCCTTTTAGACTGTAGAACGTCGTTTTCGTTAATTTGAACCAGGAATTTCAGCAATTGTGCGCGAAACCAATAAAACTATACAGATCGGTTGAGAATTAAATTTTCGACCGATTGGTGACATTTATTTTTGTTTAGTTTTCGATTTTTTCTTTTGTTAAACATACGACATCGAAACTTCACATCAAGTAAAATACTGCGCCATGTTGAATCCGTCGGGTTTACAAGTCTCCGAAGGCAACGATACAAAATTAAAAAAAAAACTCTTTGAAAAAAGTGTCAGACCTGAAAAGTTACGCAGATCGAGAGATTAAATTTTCTTGCGTTTGGTAAAAGTTATTTGTTGTAATTTTTTTTTCACTCGTTTTTTTTTCTTGCACAATCGCCGAAATTTCAGTTATAGCGACTATAAAGTCAGTGCCCATCTTAAAATTAGGGTATTAATTGCGAAATAAACCTTTCTTCATACATAAAAATTCTGAAATTTATTTTTTCAATAATCTACTTTTGGCCTTTTGACTAGCAAAGAGTAAAGTGTAATATCTGTTTCTGATAATATACTTCATCTCTTTTGTACCCCGGGTCAGTGAAGGAGAAATCCTTCTAGACTGAGGCAATTTTAATTTTTGTCCCTTTTTGAGGAGCTGGATTTCCCTCCACCTTAAAAAACCAATCTTGTGTCTAAATCTGCTCTCGTGGGGAGACAAACAGATAAGAACTCTACAAACGTGATAATCGCCATTTGCATTGGTTGCAAGTACTTGATTTTTTTCAAGTAATTTAAAAATAAATAAAATTTAAAGTAATTAAAAAATAATTAAAACTATGTTGCTTAATTTATAATAATGTTCATATTTTTTAATTTAATAACAGAAATGTTTTATGGGCTTGGGAGGTGCGTAATGTTCAATTCTTAAAATTTACCATCGACCAAAATAAAAGTTCAATGCGATACGTATGTATATTTTTAAATACGTAACTTACGTTGGTTGTGAGTTTTTCGTTGAAGCAACCAGCGGAGATAAATCCAATTTCCAGTTTTCGAAATCACACGAACAAGGTCCCGACGTTTTACATGTTTCCGCCAAAGTTTGACAAAATAAATAGCCAGCCAAGACGGACAGCAAAAACAACGAACTTCTCTGGTCGCCCATTTTGGGAATTTCCTGGGAAAACTAAAATGAACACCGGTGTCAAATAAAACAATTCCCCGGTGTAAAAAAGTTTCTTTTTTATTGGCTGACACATTAAACGGTGACACTTATTTTATGTCCCGTGCAATTATAATTCCATCTACTAAAGATCTGGCACTAAGAGATCCGACCCTTGAGTCTGAATAAGGTATGGTTCGGCTCGGTCTTGGGAAGTCACTCTCCCAGGCATTACCTCCCCTTTCGGGAGATGGGGTTGGTTTATTACCAGTTCCCTAGGGTTTATCAGTTACCTATCGGGGAATGCAGACAGGTTTGACTGGCTATTTTTATAACCTTCCAGAATGTCCCCCTCCCCTTTCAGGGGAGCTGGATCCTCACCCATGTTAAACTGACCATGTCTAACCTTACTGCAGTAGGATGTGGGTAAATAACCCATCTATCTTCTATCTTCATGTCTTCTTCTTTATAATCTTATATTTAAAGAAAGTCAGTCGAATTCTCGAAGTTAGACCTAAATAGCATTGCATCTGACAAATCGATATTTGATTCTGACTAGTCAGCTACTTGTGGATAAATAAATTAATGAATTCTAAAACGCTGAAGAGACATTGTAAATAGGACAGTTCATAAAGTGATTTGTATGTATTCAAAATAAATAAAATCACTTATAATTATAGTTGTTTTTTTTAAATTGTTTCTACTCACTAGGAGTTCTCACACAAGTCATCGTCAGTGATTGCTCACCGACAACAACCTGTGGTGTTCCCTGGAGTCTGAGTGACAATAAGCCTCCCCAGATTTCCAGTACTCTCCACCTCTTCGATAACCACAGCAAATGACCTTGTGGTATCGCAACATCCGCCTAACATTGATTTCTCGCTGGTAACGACCATTGGTCTCCTCTAAGATTTGGGTTGCAATAAACCTCCCCATAGTTCCAGTACTGTCCGCACTCTTCTAGTGGAGGTCTGGTTAGTACTCTCCCTCCTTGGTCTTCCCATCCTCCTTGACCCTTCACGACTATTTCTTTGTGGTATCAGCCGAAGCTAGTGCCATTTATTATTTGTACTCACTAGGAGTTCTCACACAGATCATCACCAGTGATTGCTCACCGACAATAACCAGTGGTATTTCCTGGAGTCTGAGTGATAACAAGCCTCCCCAGATTTATTATTGTTATTATTGTTATTATTATTATTATTATTATTATTATTATTATTATTATTATTATTATTACCTAACATGTGGATATATTTTTATCAGGCCCTCAGGTTATCAAAGTGTAGCATCTGCTATTTTCAGTTCTCAGGAGACTATCCTCCCAGGCATTACTTCATTTGAAAGGAGGTGACGTATGGATATATTTTTATCCAGCCCTTAGGCTAGGATCAAAGTGTAGTATCTGTTCTCTTCGGGCTACAGGAAATGCTGACAGGTCCGACCAGGCAATTTTGATAGGTAATTTGTTACTGACCATGAGCGCCATTTTAGGGTTGATATATTAATAATAAAGTGTATGATGACGAGAAAGAAACAGACAAACACAGGATGAACTTTTAACTGATTGTAATATTCAATCATTTATTTTCAGATATTCAATCATTTATTTTCAGATATTCAATCTTTTATTTTCAGGTAAAATTGGAAGAAAATTATCGCCTGTTCAAAGAAGAGTTTGTTTTGATTCACGTCTTGACGAAATAGTAATAATAGTAGTAGCGGTTCGGTAACCCTTCACCGCTTGTTTCTTTTATAATAAAATTGGAAGAACAATTATCGTCTGTTCAATGACAAAGAAATTTTGTTTGAAGAAAACATTGTTTTGACATGCGTCTTGAATTAGAAGTGATGGCAGTACTGCGTCTGTAATTCTCAGTCATTTGTTTATTAAGATAATATTGTGTGGGCTTTGATCGCAAGTAGTCTGCTGAGAGAAATGAGATATTTCTTAATTGGTTGGGGTTATCGATTCATTGTTTATGAAGATAATGCATTTGTGGATTATCAATTTGTTGATAGCTTATTTTCGAGTGCTGAAGAAATATTTCTTGATAGGTTGAGTTATATCCGTGATATAGATGACCATGGATTGTTTTGATTATCAACAACACTTGGCCCAACGGCCAGTGTTAATTTGGGTTGTTCGTTAGTGTTTAAGTAGTCGTGTTTTGACTGTTAAGATTCCACATGGCAAGCTGTGATCCTTCTCTCTTTGGGTGTGCTTGGGTTCTCACTTATATGGAAATGTTTGACAGGTGCTCGGCTCCCAGAGCGACTATTTCTGATTGGTTGAAGCGATCTCATTAACCAATCAAAATCTAAGTATTTAACAAATCAAAAATGTAGTATTTTCGAGAAATCGTTGTTTTTGTTGATCGCTGCTGCTGAAGTTATTTATTTTTTTGTTTATATGAAATACCCGACTAGTACATGGGTGCAGGCTATCTCCTTTCGGTGTGATGGACCTGTAGACCTTGTCAGGTCATCCATCTAAGAGAAGGAAAACTCTGATAAAAAACCGGACCACTGATCACTCACGTCTTGGCAGCAAACAGTAGGGGAGGAAGGCCTCCTAATCTTGATCGACAACCTTCCCAGTGCTGGTGTCTCAAACAGAATATCCGGTTTACAAACCTAAAATTGCTTAACGAGTAGATGGGCTCTGCCTATCGCCCAACCTTCACACCCCTTCTCTGTCTTGTAGTCAGGCGCAGAGGTACTAATGCTGGGACCCTTCAAAGACACCCAGTGCTCGGCCTTGTTTCCTAATTAGGACGATGAATGCCGTCTCTCTTTCTCTCTATCTGGGCAACTTGAGAAAAGTTTTTTCGTCACTAAGTCTTACATGACTAGTCTGGATCGCTCTTGTTCCGACAGGTTGAGGGTACAGGTTAGACAGCTTGTATGGCTGCTGTTTCCGACTGTTAGTACAGGAGCCTTAACTCTTAGGTATCATTAAGAACAGCTGCTCCATCAACAGCTGTATAAAATCGTGGATAACTGTACGTGCCATGTCGTGCATGGGAAGGGACCCTACAGTTATCCCCGGTGGGCTTTCCCAAGGCCACAACCTCATGAACCAAATCATGACTAATGGACTGGTTGTGTGAGTTTATTGGCACCAAACAAGCACCCACTTTCCTCTGCCCACTCTATCTCAAAACAAATATGACATTAAAAAGTTAAAAAAAGCAAACCTAAACCAGATACTCACCAAAAAACATCTTCGCCTCTGCTCTTGAGGCTAGCATTCACAAATAATCGAGGATTAAAACCAACATCAACAATGTAGACACCTTTCTCCTAACAAACTCCCCGGATATCCTAGCACTAAAACAAACCTTCAATCCTCAATCTCCTCTCACCACTTTGACGTGACTGATTACCCCTCATTCTACTGAAAAGAGTTTAACAAACATATGCACAAGGTAGGAGTTTATGTTCGGAACATCCTCCCCTTGACTAGAGAACATAAGCTAGAATCAGATGATCAAGTACTTTAGATTAACCTTAAAACACAACTTTAGTTACTTATATTTCTTATACCGTTCTCCTTCGACCCAGGACTGCTGTATCCTGCTTAACTCTGTATTTGAAAGCACTCTCACTTGACTTGAATGCCCAAATACGTGTATTTAGGGATTTTAATGCACACCACCATGACTGTCTGGAATTCTCCAGCTTTACTGATGCAGCTGGTAACTCTACATTTAATTTCTCCTTAGCTCACTCCCTCTCACAGACTGTCACTTTTCCGACCTGCCTCCCTGACTGTGTAGACCAGCAAGCCTCACTTCTCGACCTATTCTTGACCTCACTGCCAGGGGGCTTGTGTGACGAATGCGCATAGCCCGCCGATCATATTGTGGTAATGATTGATATCACCCTAAAAACTTGTCCTGATTTTCATTCCATCAGCAACGCCTCATAGAGTGAAACCTTCTCACTCTCTGCTGATCAGTGCGCAAATGAGTTAACCGAATGGGTTAAAACAGGCATTGAAGCCTATGCCCCCATGCGAAAATTCTTCAGCAAACCCCACTCTCCTCAATGGTTCATCTGAAAATGTGCAGCTGCCATTGCTGAGAGGCAGCAAGCATTCCGACAATTCGGCCGACATAAGTCAACTGTGTATAGACAGAAATTTATAGTCAAGAAATAATTGTAAAGAAGTGATAGGTGAAGCAAAGAGAGGGTATACAGAGATAACCAAAAAACGCATTCAGTCACAGAAACTAGGTACTCGCAATTTCTGGAAAGTCTACAATAGTGTGGTGAACAATGGTCAATCAACGATTACCCCCACTATCAAACCATAATGATGTCGTTTGCACAATAACTGATAAGGCTTAACTATTTGCCCAGCGTTTTGCTTTAAACTCAACTTTGGACTCAGCAAACAACCCTCTCCCTAAATTCCCATTGCGGACCGAAGCGACACTTAAAAACCTGGTAATCATCTCATCTCATGTCAGGGACATCATAAAAAACCTTGAAAGCATGTGGGCTTGATTTTATACCAGTAAAAGTAATAAAGAAATGCTCTGCTTAACTGGCCCCTTTCCTCTCCAACAAATGCCTCGCTGAATCTTGCTTCTCTGATAGCTGGAAAATTGCCTGTGGCACCAGTCTTTAAGAATTCTGGAGACAGAACTGATCCTCAAAATTATCGCCCCCATCAGTCTACTCCCACTCTTTGCTAAAATCTTTGAATCTTTAATCAATCTAGCAATAGTCTGTCACCTCGTTAATGCTAAGCTTCTTTCTGACCGTAAGTATGGATTTAGACAAACACGATTAACTGCGGATATCCTAACGGTTATCTCTGAACGCATACACTGGACAAGGCAGATGAAGCTAGGGTGATAGCGCTTGATATATCCAAAGCCTTTGAAAGGTCTGACATAAAAGTCTTCTCATAAAAATGAATTCATATGGTATTACTGGACGAATATTTAATATAATTAGATCCTTCCTAACCAAAAGAAAGATCCAGGTTGTCCTCGATGGCCGTTCATCTAAACATCCTTGGACCTTTATTGTTCCTGATTTTCACAAATGACCTCCCTGGTGACATTGAGTCTGAGATGTGTATATTTGCTGATGACACCACACTTTACTCTCGTTATGTGGGCAAAACAGATGCGCACATATCTGAGGCAATGGCTGAATCCTTAGAAAGTCACCTCCAGTCTGTAGTGGATTTGGGTCATAAATGGATGGTAACATTTAATGCTGCTAAGACAAAGCTTTTTTTCTTCAATAATTACAAGAAACCTCTTCAACCAACGATTGCCATAGTAAATAACACCCTACCTGATAGTTCAATGTTCAAACTCCCCGGCTTAACATGAATTGGAACAAATACATTGAAGACACTGCCAAGGCTGCTGCAAAGAAAGTGGGCCCCCTCTACCGTACTAGTAAACTTCTCATACCTGACATTATCCTATATCTCTAAAAAGCCACCATCCACGGAGTATTGTTGCCACATCTGGGCTGGTGCATCATCCGCTAGTCTCTCCCTCTTAGACAAGGTCCAAAAAAGAGTCACTAACTTAATAGGTCCCTCACCAAGCTTCAGCCCCTGTCCCATCGCCGCAATGTTGCATCCTTGTGCCTGTTTTACAAGTACTTAAATGGATTGTGCTCCGATTTACTTGCTGCTCTAGTGGCCCCCTCAACGTAAATACACTCAACCAACCCGACAATCAGCTAAGTCCCATCTATTCACTGTGGAGGTCCCCAGATGCCAGAGAGCCTTCTACTCCAATAGCTTCTTTCCTCGTGTTGCCGGCCTCTGGAACTCTCTCCCTGTTTCCCCGACTGTACTGACATGCAAAAATTTAAATCTAATTTGAACAAGCATCTGGCCGCACAGCTCCCACTCTAGGATGACCCCCAAAACTTTCATCTTAATTCTCGGTAGCCCCTTACGTCTACAGTGGCAGCATGCCTTGTTTGGGGTGAACGATGTTTAAAAAAATATCAAGAAAAAAAAAACCACTTGTGAAATCAGTATGTGGGAACACCAGACAGAACTTATGCAGTGTTAAATAATTTATTTCCAATAGTTATTTTTATCATTATTGTCCATTAATCAACTTTAAATCCACTGGCATCCTCATACATGAATCTGTGTTGCTTTCCTCCAAGGACAGAGGCCAATTCCGTTAGCTGCAACAAAAACCACCTGACATTTCTTAATATAATTATTTAATTGATTCAAACACGTTTTTAGAAGAATAATGGATGTATTCAGCTAGATGCTTGTCTCATAGCTGAAAGGTCAAAAGAAGAGAGAGAGGGAGAGTTACTTATGGTTTAAGCATATTGCTTAATTATTACTATTTTGTTAGACCATCTTAAAAATGCATCTTCTTATTTCAGTCACTTCTGCTAAACTAAATGTTGGTTACATCTGATTTAATGTTTCACCACTTGTGGTTTGAGTTGTCCCCCTTTGCAAATAGACTGTTTGGAGAATTTGAAAGCTAGATGGCTCTGGTTGACAGTCAATTTGCATAGGTGGGGCAAAAAGTAGTACAAAAACCGTACTCTTTTCATTGAGCTGGTGAAGAGCGGTAAGGAGAGCAGAGTGAGGTTGAAAGAGGAGACTGAAGTAAAAAGAATTGTTCTTGAACTGTTGCTTACCAATTGGACGTTCAGAAAGATTAACCACTGTGGTTTGCCACCAGATTTTTTTTTACATTTGTCTTCACGGATTGACCACACCACTTCATCGGTCTCCGGATCTCACAATTTAGCAGGGTTTATCTGTTGACTCCTTGTCTTAAACGTTTCCTGTTTTCCAACGTATATCCCAACAATAGGTACTAGTAACACTATTTAACAACCTTGCTTCCGCCATTAAAACAATACCAATATTTTTAAAGTGTGGAACAAAAAAACTTGAGGATAAGAGGATGCTTGAAACTGAGTAGAATCTGATTATTTAAGAAGACGGCTCAACAAGAATTTGTTAACATTGGACTTGAAAACGACGACCATGTTGTAATCAATAGGGAAGCAGTCCTGTGGTATTGTCTTCCACAGACGGGTAGTTCTTGGCTTCAAAAGAAATTTTGCTCATGAAAGTTCCGTTTAATTTTAGATACACGGAGCGAGAAAGGAAAAATTAATTACAGTGGTTGTAGCTAGATGAGTTTTTGTTGTAAATGTTTTAGAGAGGGGACCATAGACTGGAGCTCAGTCGAGCACCTGCCATGGATATAACGATAGAGTAGAGAAAGACTAGCAACGTCTCTAATGTAAGGAAGAGGTAGCAGGGAAGAGAAGATGACGTCACCTACTAGATTTGAATGCTACCATGGAAATAACGATAGAGTAGAGAAAGACTAACAATGTCGCTATTGTGAGAAAGAGGTTGATGAATACTGCAGATCTTTCTTCTTCTTCTAGACAAGTTGCCAATCCAGAGCCTACAATTAAAATTTAAACGAGAGGCAGCTATGGATGTCCACTCATTTTTTGAGTACATTCGAGCTAGTGAACAGCGTACGCAATTGTCCTTCTCTGGTCACGGTCAACTGAACGAGTTCAGCACCTCACGTGTCTTGTACAGTGCCATAAAGACTTTCAGACAAGTTATCTATCTACCTCCCACAGCGGTAAGATGTGACACAAGGTCGGGAAAGTGGGATTTGAAAAGCCAGCGCCCGAGAAGGTGAGCACTCTGGCCTACAAAATATGTCTGGGTAGCCCCGTCGGCATTCCCCGGTAGGGGCCCCTCTGGCAGTAAGCAATAAACTTACTCCTCCCCAAAGAGGGGAGGCAAAGCCTGGGAGGTGGACCTCCTAGAACTGCACAGGACAGACCCATAGACCGGCGTAAATCAAGCTCCGAAGGCCAAGACAATACCATTCTATGGGGTGCAGTATCCGTCGGAACAGATACTACACTTTGATCTTGGCCAAAAGACAAGCTTATAATAAATGAGGAGTGCAACTGTTTGCCATGACACGAATGAACAATACACTGCAGGATTTTTTTCTCCTAGACTAGTTGCCCATCCAGAGGCTCGAGAGCAATAATTCCCCTTAAAGGGCAATTTTTAAGCCTAATAACTGAGCATGACTGAAGAGGTCGGGGTCTAAATTTTGATTTTTATATTTTGTGATTTTCAACGAGGTAAATATATGTAGTTTATACATAACACATTATTTTGAGTAAATCATTTTCAACGAGGTAAATATATGTAGTTTATACATAACACATTATTTTGAGTAAATCATTTTCAAGGGGGAAAAAAATGGTCATTATTATGTAGTTATTGCATAGTAAAAGCTCTTTGGTGCAATGTTTAAATTATATAATATATATTTTCTCCGTTTTTTATATTTTGAAACTATTTGTTGTTTTCATAAGAGAAAATTCACAAATACTTCCATATTTTAATATCAAATGTTCTTTTTTTCATTATCTGTGAGTATTCTTTTATTATCATTATTTTAATATTACTTAATGATTTTTTTAAATTTATTTTTTTACAAATTTCTTTCATTATTATTTTAATATAACTTCATGATCTTTTAAAATTTATTTTTTTACAAATTTCTTTCATCATTATTATTTTAATATAACTTCATGATCTTTTAAAATTTATTTTTTACAAATTTCTTTCATCATTATTATTTTAATATAACTTTATGATCTTTTAAAATTTATTTTTTACAAATTTCTTTCATCATTATTATTTTAATATAACTTCATGATCTTTTAAAATTTATTTTTTTACAAATTTCTTTCATCATTATTATTTCAATATAACTTCATGATCTTTTAAAATTTATTTTTTTACAAATTTCTTTCATCATTATTACTTCAATATAACTTCATGATCTTTTAAAATTTATTTCTTACAAATTTCTTTCCTATATTATCATTATTATTTAAATATCATTTTATTATTTTTTCACAAATTTCTTTCTTTTATAATCATTATTTTAATATTACTTAATGTTGTTTTAAAATTTATTTTTTTAGAAATTTCTTTCTTTTATTATCATTATTATTTTAATATTACATCATGATTTTTAAAATTTATTTTTTTTGACAAATTTATTTCTAAGAACTTTTGTTTATATAATTTTTTTTTTCATGGATGCCATGTTCTTTTGAAAGCTGCTTTTAAACCAACATATTGGAGTTTTAAGCTTCTTCAATTGAAATGGAGGTAACTTTTCTTTTTTTAAAGTAAAGAATTATATATCACCACATTCAGAGTGTTGTTGTCACATCTGGGGAGGTGCCGCTCAGAGCATTCCCCTTTCTTATATTGGCAAAGTACAAAATCGACTTCACAATCTAGTGGCGGATGATCTCTTCTCTACAGCCCCTTTCACACAGAAGAGATGTCGCTAGCCTCTCTACTCTAGCGTTATGTCCATGGTGGATGCTTGGCCGAGATCCAATCCCTGGTAAAACATTCACAGCAAGAACTCGTCTGGCTACAACCACATCAAACAAACTTTCCCTTTTCTCTCTCTGTACCAAAAACCAAACGGAACTTCCATGAACAAAGTTTCTTTCCTAGAACATCTGATCTGTGGAACAAGATACCACGAACCAGCTTCCCAACCCAACCGACTACAACATGGTTGTCTTCAAGTCTAATGTAAACAAATACTTGTTGAGCCGTCCTCTCGGATAATCAATTCGTCTTAAGTAATCTTCTGCCTATCCCACCCATTGTTTCCGGTCCTCTTGTGGAGGCGATCATCGTCCAACTGATGATCTCCTTAACTCTTATCCTCGACTCGCCCCAGGGCCTTGATAAGTGGTGGCCCATCAGTAAAATATATATTAAAACATTTTCTTTTTAATTTTCAAAATTATCTTGGAAACGATCGTATGCCAAATAAATGTTGTTTGAATTCTTGGATCTAATATAAACAATGTTCTAATTTTGTTTATCTGAACTTACTTCCCAACCGACTACAGCATGGTCATCTTCAAGTCTAATGTAAACAAATACTTGTTGAGCCGTCCTCTTGGATAATCAAGTCTTCTTAAGTAAACCACCTGCTCATTCCAACCCTAACCCACCCATTCTACCTATCGTTTTCAATCCTCTTCAACGTCCAACTAGCAATCCCTTTCACCCTTATCCTCGAATGGCTTCCGGGCCTTGATAAGCAGTGATCCATCAGCAAAAATAACAAAACTGCTGAACTCATTTCACAGACTGAACAATACCAACGTTTCTTTCTTATTAATAAAATGCCATAAAAACAAAGTTGTTGTCAAAGAAATCCTCAATTTTGAATCATACAAACATTCTTTCCAAGAACGAATTTATGTTCTTAAAAGGCAACGTGTCATTTTTTGATCTTGAAAAAGTCTTCTGATCACGATTTTCACCTTTCTGTCGTTTCTCCACCTCCCATAAATCTAAAATCCATTCAAAGCGAATCATTTCAGATCCAGACATTGTTTCCAGTCGCCCTGGACTTCTCCTTGCCTTTGGACTCAAGCAATGCCGGTTTAGGAGAGATGTGGTTGGAAATTAAATCAAATCCTTCTCTCGTCTAATGTAAACCTTAGACTCGGATCTTATTCCGTAACAAAACATCTGGCAAGAATCACACTCAAACAATGCAATATACCTCAACACTGCATAACAAACTCCGATCCCGGTTAAAGTACCACTTATTTTTACTGCATTTCATCCATTTGTTCTTTTCCGTTTCTTTTTTCTTTCTACCCATTTTTCACAATTAACATCTTTGTCGCACGCGTCGCAAATCTTTAAAATAGTTACACACGTGCGTCTTTTTTTAAACCCTCAAGCAGAATTGAATGTCGTACTAAAAACTACTGGTTTTACATGAGTATTCAGTTTGACTTTTACAAATAAAATGTGTCTGATGTCCAATGTTTTATATCGGTGAGATGGCCAGAATATAAAATCCCGCATTTACGAACATAAACGGGACCTCAAACAACATTTTCACTAATCATGCACAGGAACACTTTTTCCCACAAATTTGAATTTACAAACTGCACCCTCCTCAAGACTGAATCCTTTCTCCCAGGCTGCAAGTGCATCGAAAATGCTTCAATCCTTCCCTCGTCACCACTTAAGTAAACCTTAGGCTTGGTTCTTACTCCTTTAATAAGCATCTGTCTAAAATCACACTCAAACAATGCAATATACCTCGCCACTACACAAGAAACCACCCCGATCCCGGTTAAGTACTACTTATTTTGACTGCATTTCATCCATGCTTCAATTTTTTCTTTCCCTCCCAATTACCATCTTTGCGGCATGTGCCGCATAATTTTAAAAATAATTACGCACGTGCCAAAAACATCTCGTTTTTGCATTTTCTTTTCATGTTTTGCCGTTTTTCAATAAATTCGAAATCTTCACGTTTTTGTGAACACGTCTGTCGATACAAAAGAAACCGGTCAATCTTTTATTTGACGTTTTTTCCCCCTGTTTAATTGTTTTTCCTTTTTATCTTTTTCATACATCCTGTCTTCACGCAATGTAATTTTATGGTATAGTGTATTTTATCCTCATATATTTATATATCTCTCTCTATATAATTATTATTAATATATAAGTATTTTTATCCACACACATGGTACAGGAGTTAACTGTTGGATATCACATTAAATTCTAACTATTTTACTCAGAATTATGTTCAGCAGACAAAAAAATAATTCAGACATTTCGGCAATAAATGAGAAATAATATGACAGAAGCAAAGTTCGACAGAAAGAAACAAAAAAATTCATCATCCTTCATTCTTGAAAAATTTTATATAACAAATTCCAACAAAAAATCTTTGAAGAAAAAAAAAAACAAAAAAACATTCGTTAAGAGATTCTTCCTTTTATACCAATGAAGATTATTTTCTGCTTTAATTTTGAGATTTTTTAGGGTCAGCTGAAATTTTGCAGAGCCGAGCCAACAAAGCTGACATCTGTAAGAGGGTCGTAACACCTTGGGCAATCCGCATGTGGGTATAACCAATTTCCTGAAAAAATAAAAAAATAAATAAAATAACATAAAATAAAAAGGTCTGTTTTCCAGACATTTAATGTACTTACTAAAGGGAAATAACTGATTTTTTTTTTCAATGAGTTATTTCCCTTACACCGACTCATTCCTCGAGTAATCTATAAAAGTGTGTATGTCCAGAGAAAGAGAGGAATGGACTAAGCGGAGAAGAAAAAGCGGACGAAGGGGAGAGGGGGGTGGAAACAGGGAAGGAGGAAAGAGAGATAGAAGTTTTAATAGTAATATGTTACACTTTTGTCCCGGGCAACACTGGGTAGCCCTGCTAGTAAGTAATAAGAGCAAAGTGGTTGATCAACCATATTATGTCAGAATGGAAAGACAAAAGATACTTTTTTGTCAGCCTATTCTTATGGAAGTTCGGGAGTATACATGGATATTTGAGATTAGCGGCGGACTGGCTAGAGTGTTTGCTTCCCCAATAGCAAGACGCCCCCCACCCCTATCCTCCCGATAAAAATAAAAATGCAAAAAAGATAAAGACAAGTGTTTTAATAATAAAAAGGAATAAGAATAAATAAATAAATAAAAAAAAATAACAATTATTTTAATCTCGGATGGTACATCTCGAAATTGTAAAAAAAGTTAACTAGTTTAAGTCTTAACTTTTTTTACAAATTAGATAAGAAACCCCGTAATTTCACAGGAGCAATAGTTTCAAACTCAAAAATTTGTATCCCATATTTAAAGTTTTTTTCTTTCAACACTTTAATTTTTATTTTTATTTGGTCACTTCGAGGCTTCTCATCGATCCATATGACGTGCAAACTCCGAAAAGCTTTACCACATGCCAAAGAACAAAACTCGGTGCTTCTGCAGTTTCACGACATTAAAATATTTAAAGAAATGTATAAACTTTGTTATGTACTTACGTGGTAGCTGAAAATAAGATTGTACAGAAAGAAGTACACGCAAATTCATCCAGTATTTATTAAATTATAAGAAAAAAAAAAAAACAAACAAAGGATTTTATGTATCGGTAGACATTTTGTCACCAGCTTGGCTTACTGTTAGACAAGGGAGATAACTTAGCGACCCATGATAAAATTTCTCCTCCTCAAACTGAATTGCATATCTTACTGGAAACTAAATGGTTTCATATGGCTAGTCACTTTATTTTTGTATAATCTCAAACTGGCACCAATCGAAAAAAACAAACAAACAAAAAAAAAACCCGGTGCTTCTGCTGTTTCACAATGACATTAAAATATTTAAAGAAATGTATTAACTTTGTTATGTACTTATGTGTTAGCTGAAAATCAGATTGTACAGAAAAATTACGCAAATTCATCCAGTATTTATTAAATTATGAGAAGAAAAAAAAGCAGCGATTTTACGTATCGATAGACATTTTGTAACCAATTCAGCTTACTGTTAGGCAAGGGAGATAATTTGGTGACCCAGGATAAAATCTAGCGATTGATAGATACAATATGGCAGGCGACCGATAAAATCGTTTTTTATTTTAAATTTAATAAATACTGGATGAATTTGCATAATTTTTGGTGTACAGTCTTCTTTATAGCTACCACATAAGTACATAACAAAGTTTATACATTTCTTTAGCTATTTTTTTTTTTAAAGAGAGACCTAACATGTCATTGTGAAATGAAAGAAGCACCCAAAACTGCCTAGGGATTGATTGTTTTCTTGTGTCATCACATGTGATTTAGTAGATTACACCGGCGAAAGACAGCTTTAAAAAAAAAAAAAAAAGAAGAAATCGCTCATGAAATTTTTTTTTAATCCCATGACTCCTAACATTTGGGCCTCCTAACTCCCCAGATGTCAATTATTTTGATATTTACATATGCAACGTAATTGAGGAAAACATTAATGAGCATTCTTCTCACAACACTAAATAATCGCTAAAAGTCTCCAGAGTTAGCGTAATGTTAAATATGAACACGGACTCCCTGATCCTAACATGGAGGCGATTCATACTTCGTATAAAAACTGTTACCGAAGCTGAAAGAGACTTTAATAAATAAAAGTACTAAACAATATATTTATTTCCGCCTTCTTCGACACAACTCTGCTACGCCTCATCCTTGAGTATGCAAGCAACAAATCCCTAACCTCCAAAAGATATCATAAACATGGAAGCGTGTTTGACAGTTGGCAACCAAGATAGTGACAAGATTCTCCACGCTTACCAACAACGAACGGCTTCAAAGACTAAATCTGTCCTCACTTAAGCAGCGAATGATTTGTGATTAAATCTTTTTGAACAGTCCAACTTCTTTGATGAAGTCTAAGATTTTGGTCAAATTTGTTTCTTTCAAAAAGTCCTTTAGATTTTTCGAGTTGTAGTATTTCCTTAGATTTTGTCACAGATCCTGACAGTCTATTAATATATGTTTGACTGTAAAAGGTTCTTAACATGATAGACACATTGGAGACACTTCACCCGTCAATAAATTTTTGTGGGTAATATATGTATGTCTTATACGAAGTCTGGCTACTACAACCTCCTCTCTTTTTGCCGTGAAAAGAGTTTGCTTGAAGGAAGTGCGTCTAGATTTAATGTTGGATAATGGCCCTATGGGAATGGACGTATCTGTTGGAAATCGTTGGTTTGACTTGCGCAAACTAACGCAGGGTGAACCCGGCAGTCGAATGCAGAATAGGGCCTGTTCTCACAGTCAGAAATCACAGACGTGACAAGTTCACCGTGTGACGAGATCCCAGATCAAGGGTCAATGTGCACCCGCAAGAGGCTCTGTGACGTCACGGGCCCTTGCGTGGGAAACAGAGGGATCCGTGACGTCACTCGTTTTCTGTGAGAAGCGAGTTTAGCCAGTTTGGGTTTTGGAGGCGAACCGATGAGACGTGATTTTTAGCATTTAGTCTACAACCGATTAAGGGAAATATTTCCCTAAGAAAATACAGGCGAAAGATCTCTCCCCCACCCCTCCACGAGTGATTAAGGACTTAATTGTTAAGTAACTACGATAAAGTAGTGATTTTCTCTCTCTCGACGTAGTGAATGACTCCCAGCTGATTAAATAACTAACGCTTGTAATAAAAAGAATTGAAAGTAAAAAGATTGTTGTTTGGTGAGTCGTTCCGGAAGCTTTTGTTGCAGACAACGGACGGCATGGTTCACGGCAGGAAGGAAAATGGAAAGAATTCATCCACTAGACGACGTCGAGACGGCGACCCTCTACACGGCGAGGGATAAATCTAAGGTATGCAAACAATATATGAACTATGTGATTTATGATGTTTTAAAAATGACGAGTATTAAATGTGAACTGCCACGGCCCTTTCAGGGACGAGTATACGAAACGCGTATTGCTGCGGTCCAAGCAAGAGTAGAACTATGCAACAGTAAGAATTGGCAGCATCTTCCTGAACCTTCTCCAATCAGTACAACAGCGAGCAGTTATAGCGTCTTTGCAATCAACGATAACATTCAACATTGCCACGTCTGTTTTTTTTTATGAACCTCAAGTTACCTTTGACTATGTTGAATGAATTCCAAGCTGGCTTTGTGATCCACACGTGGGATCCAGATGAAGCCGTTAAACCTCCGTGAAGGAGTTGTATATTAATTGATAGAATTTTTTTTAATAGTTGATATAAAACTGAGTTGTACTACCGAAAAAGATACCAAGTGTCTTTTGTTTTGGAATTTTTTAGATGAGGATCGATACCGTTTCATTTGGATTATTCAGACTAGCATTCTCATCTTTTCGACCGATGTAAAAGCCGACTTTCTTCCGGTGCATTTTTTTGAATTTGGGAATTTATGTCGAACTCGCGAATCTATACGGAATTTCGTTTTCTTTTTTCATTCTAATGTGTTAGTTTTGTGACGGAGGAAGACTGGGGGTGGGGGGTCGTTTGGGGTACATGTATTCTTTTTAAATAAAGTAAATGTTAATACTTATTTTTCATAACTGTGTTCTTGCAAGGGTTGAACAGTGACGAGGGCACCACAAACAGGACCCGCAAAATAAATAAACAGCGCCTAACACTTTAATTAAAGATCGTCAGAATATGGAGAAGAGAAATCTTGACATAAAGAAAAGCAACCTCTCCCAACTGGAAACGTTTTACCTGGAACGAAAACACACAACACCATAAAAGCACTTTCTAACTTGTGTCTAACCAGCATCAAATCCAACAAAGTAATGATCCCAAACGGTGAATTCTTATTCTTTTTTTTGAACTTAAAAATTCACAATTGATACGTTGTTTGATTTGGATTCTTCGAACTACTATTCTCATCTTAGTTGTTATTTTATAACGTTTCGGCCGATGTAACCTCCGACCTTCTTTCTGAACTCGGGAATCTATACAAAATTTCGTTTTTTTTTTGTTTTAATTATTGTGTTAATTTTTCTGACCGAGGAGGACTGTCGGGTCGTTTGGGGTACATGTATTATTCTTAAACGAAGTAAATTATAGTTTTTTTAATACTTATTTTTTATAACTGTGTTCTTGTAAGGGTTGAGAATTGAGGAGGGCGCCATAAATATGACCCACATTTCTAAATATTTTATAAAAAAATATTCTCGATTATAACTTTTCGGCCGATGTAACCTCCGATCTTCTTTTTGAACTCGGGAATCTATCCGAAATTTCTTTTTTTTCTTCTTTTTTTTACTATTAAGTTAGTTTTGTGACACATTGAAAAGACTTGAATGAAATGTTGCGAGATGTAAGGAGATTGGCAGCAGCTATTTGTAACCTTTCCCTAATGCAACACAACAACAACGACGCCGACGATAGCGCACTCACCATTATCAGCATTCGATGTGCGAGTAAATATTAACGAGTTATTTTACCTTTATGAATTCTAGTTTGAGATACTCCGGCATGGTGTGTGTCTTACAAACACGGAAGATAATTCCGATAATGTCTTCACACGCATAACCCATGCTCCAAAGATGGGAGATAACTTTGTACGCCTGGTCGATGTTACCGGTGACGCAATGCTGCAACATGTCCTTGATCAGTAACGGGTGTGGCTCATCACAAACCTGACAAGAAATGCAACAAAGAACGGCGTTAGCACTCTACAACCAAAAGCAAAAACATTTAAACAGATATATTAATAAAATTATGAAACAACTTCATGTGTGTGTGTGTTTGTGCGCGCGCATTTTTTTTTTTGCATCAATAAAACTTTGATAATTACAAACTGAATTATTATTTTTTATTTACTATTAATCAAATATTTACTGAAATAAAAAAAATTACATTAGAAAAAATCCTATTTAAAAAAATTAATTATATGAAATTAAATCCAACAGAATACATTTTAGTTTATTCGTATATAAGCCAGAGATAGAAGTAGGGAGGGAGGGAGAGAAGTAGAGAGAGAGAGAGGAGAAAGAGGATAGAGAGGGAGAGTAGAGAAAGAGGGAGAGAAGTAGAGAGGTTCAGAATTATACAAAGAATGGATGACATTATCTGAGAAACATATTTTTATCGTTTTGTACTAGTAAACAAATATATGGTAACTGAATCGATTATTTAAATTAAAAAAAATTTAAATATGAATTTACTTGAATTTTGTTTAATGGCAAATTTTATCTGAATTCATTAAAAATGAAACCTATTTGTTTGCGCATAAAACGTTATTATGAAAGCAATCAAGAAAATGGTAAACAAACATTACTATATATATATATATATATATATTATATTTTTTTTTAAATCAGAACAAAAATTAAATTCCGCTCACTCTAAAAACATTTTCACTGCTGACATGGCCAAATCCTTGAAACGTCGACTGCAGATTATTCAAACCCTGAGTCAAAAAAAAGAAAGAAAAGATCAAGACCTTTTTGTTTTTATATAGAAAACAATGAAAATTGGAGATTTATGAAGAGAGAAAGAAAGAGAGAGAAATAAAGAAAGAGAGAGAGAGAGAGAGAGAAATAAATGTATAAACTTTGTTTTGTACTTACGTGTTAGTTGAAAATAAGATTGTACAGAAAAAAATTACGCAAAATCATCCAGTATTTATTAAATTATAAGAAAAAGAAAAAAAAAAACGATCTCATGTTTTCTTAGACATTTTCACATATGAAATAGACAAGGGAGACAACTCAAATTTTGTTTACTGGTTTAACAAAAATGGCTACCGAAAGATAAAATCGTTTTTTGATTTTAATTTAATAAATACTGGATGAATTTGCATAATTTTTGGTGTACAGTCTTCTTTTAAGCTACCACGTAAGTACATAACAAAGTTTATACATTTCTTTAGCTATTTTTTTTTAAGAGAGGCCTAATATGTCGGGGCTAAACAGCAGAAGCACCGAAATTTTACCATATTTAATTATGCAAATCGGTTTCAGTAGAGAATTAACTTCCGTTTGGCGAAGAAGCTCAAGTAGAAACGGTATTTTATCTTACATTAGAGTGCTCTCCCCTATTTACCCCCCCCCCCTCCTCTCGGTTCGACCCCTAGCGTAATACAAAGCTCTTTGTAAATAAACAAACTGAACACTGTAAAGCGGCAGTCAATGTTTATATAAATAGACATTGTAGATATCATTTACGAGCGCTTCTCCTATAGCTTAGTGGTAAGAGCTGCCACCTAGATGGTTAAAGGTTCGATCCCTGGCTTGTTAGTGGTGCTAGTCTAGCTGCACTTAAGAGCTGTGATACAGCAACACTGTCTGTTGATGACATACATGTTTGTATAAATATATATAATAAATGTGAAGCGAGAGCTAGCGGGCTAAGCCAGCTAGTATATATATATATATGTATATCATATATATTAAAAGTAAGAAGGAGGGGTTTCCTGGTGACAGTGCCTAACAGTAATGCCGAAACCCTAACTCTTCCAATAATCAAGCCAGTACCTGGGACCACGGTAGTATCCGATTGCTGGAGGGCGTATAACAGTCTTTCGCTCAGCCTAACAAAACAAGCGGCAGCAAAAGTAGCAGTAAACCCTGAACATCTACGAGAAAATATACGCAAACCCTGGAGTAGTACCGAAATCTATCTCCAAAACCCTAAGAGGAGTTTGTAAACAGACAGATTTGAACTATTATCACTTCCCTACACTGAAGAGAGCAATAAGCTCGAAACGACGTCGTCTGTAGGTAAAAATATAACTTAATATTTATTTATAAAAATATTATTTTTAGTAAGCCTCTTTAAGAGTAATTAAAGTTGAGCACTGCCAGGAGATATTTAAAAATAGACATTCACTTAGCTATAAAGCAAGACTTTGAATAAGTTTGTTGAGTTCTATAGTATGTCTTGATGTTTACGCTGTAATTGGCATAAATATTACTTAAAATTATCTGTACCACGTGGTAGTTTGATATGGCCGCGAGGATAGGGTGAAAACGTGCAGATCCAAGGATGGCTTTGTGAACTGGGTTTGCGCCTCGTGACAGTCTGAAATTATCACTTCCCTACACTGAAGAGAATAATTAGCTCGAAATGACGTCTGTAGGTAAAAGTATAATTTTTTATTATATATATATATATATATAAACAATAACTTTACGAAATAAATAAATAATAAAATAAAAGATTTTTTTGTTGTTCTAACAGTGTGCAAGATTCAAAAGTTTGAGTGCTTAACCGCTAAGAATTTGATTACGTTCTAAGCGTGTTTAAGATTCAAACGTATAATTGCTTAAAAAAAAAGAAAAGAAAAAAAGTCTTATCAAGCAAAAGCACTATGTGTTATTTAATAAGGTTTGCCTAAATAAAAATATGCTGCCTAAATGCACACAATATATATGATGATGATCATAATCATATTCGGTTGAACATGCTGGCATGTGTTGAATAGAACAATATTGTAGGTGAATTTAAAAGCCACGAATCTCAAAGATTGCAGTCAAAATGTTTACCTGACGCATATCTCCTTGGGCGGTGAATATAACGGCCTCCAAACCATCGTCTGTATAACTGACAGCTTCTTTTTTGCAAATCTCAAGCAGCCGAGCAAGAACTTGGGCATCTGTTAGTCGAGAATAACGCAGAACAGCGCACCGAGACTGAATGGGTTCTGAGAAACAAATAAACAAGAAAAAGAAAAGAATTCAACAACAATTTAAATGGGGGGGAAAAAAATGCATCACAGAAAAACAAAAACGTATTATTCGGATTAGTATTCTGGAAAGATAGGCATCTAGATCATGTCGGAGTTAGCGAACACGATCATAAGGGAAGAGTGTGTCCAAGAGAGCTGGGAAGAGAGCTACATCATCAACTGCTACAACGGCAAGGGTGATTCGCTGTCAGAGGCCTGAAGCTCTTGGAACAAGCGATGAAAGTGATAGAGAGAATAACAGACAACGTCGTTAGACAGCAAGTTGACATCGATGCTATGCAGTTCGGATTTGTACCAGGTCGAGGCACAACAGATGCAATCTTCATTCTACGTCAAATGCAAGAGAAATGCATTGGGGAAGACAGTGGACTATACATGGCATTTGTTGACCTAGAAAAGGCTTTTGGAGGGTTCCCTGAGAAGATCTGGTGTGGGAAATGTGCAAGCTTAAAGTGGACGAGTGGCTTAAAAGACTAGTACGATGCATGTACAGGAACACCAGAAGCAGGGTATGGGTAGATGACATTTACAGCGATGAGTTCAGTGTAAATGTTGGAGTACATCAAAGATCAGTTTTCAGTCCCTTGTTGTCCTTGAGGCCTTCTCCAATGATTTCCGAACAGGGTGCCCATGGGAACTACTTTATACGGCTGATTTTGTCATAATGGCAGAGACAATGAACGAGCTAAAAGAAAGATTGAAAGTATAGAAGCAAAAGGGTCAACATTGGAAAGACAAAGGTGATGGTTAGTGGCCCAGAACTCCAGTCTTTGAAGGACTCTGGTCAATACCCATGCACGGTATGTAGACGAGGAGTAAGAAACAATGTGATACAGTACAACCACTGCACTCTATGGGTGCACAAAAAGTGCAGCAGAGTGCATGGTAGGCTCATACCAGATTCAGATTCAAGATATTCTAGGACTAGCATGCCCAATTGAGCGCTGCCCTTACATCGAAGTTGAAATAGGCGAGGACACCCTGGAGGTGGTATACTCCTTTAGCTACCTAGGAAATATACCGAGTGTTGGAGGTGGCTGCGAACTAAGTCCGACCATCAGAGTGAAAAAAGCTTGAGGAAAGTTCAGATAAGTTCTCCCAATCCTAACATCCAGAGCCATCCCAATTATTACCAGGGGTAAGGTCTGATAACTGCGTAAGAAACATGATGTTCTATGTCAGTGAGTGTTGGGCCCTCACTTGCCCGACTCCAGAGAAATGACAGGGCAATGATTAGGTGGATATGCAATGTAAAGCCGGACCAGATCCAGAACATTAGGTCGGAGATTCTACTTGAGAAATTAGCCATTCAAAAACTTGATGTCGTAATAAGCGTAAACTGTCTTTGCTGGTTCGGGCATGTTGAAAGAAGCAAAGGGTATATCCACACATGCAGAGACCTAAGGCTGGACAGCAAAAAGAAAGCTGGGTACCCTAGGAAGACATGGAAAGAAACCATCAGGCAAGACCATAAATAGTGGCAAATGAACACAGTCAATTCCCACAATCGTGATCACTGGAGACTTAGGATAAGGACAGCCAGACTGTGTCGTCAAACCTCTTGTCGAAAGGAACATAGATGGTAAACCTGGGTAGTGAGTGATCATTCTGATTTGGGTTGTTATATTCACGTTTCAACAGATTTAACGTCCAACCTTCTGTTGAATATTGGGTTCTGCGTACCAGACATAACACTTGGCCGAAAGAAATAAAACCTGGCTGATTGACAGACACCCACCTGGCCAGAAAATAAACATCTGGTGATTTGATGCAGACACAAATACACTTGTCACTAAATAAACAATAAAATGGATGGAAGCCACTGTGTTATAAATTGTGAAAACATGGGATTACCTGGCAAACGGTCTCGATGCGCGCTCTGCAGGGCTGGACCGCCCAAAGAGCGGCAAGATGGCGTCCTAGGCTTAATATCGCCAGGTAATCCCGTGAAATCTCGTGTTCTCTCGCGGAGACGAGAGTCCAGTTTGATATAAAAACGGGTCGCTGGAGGCAAGACGGCAGAAGGCTGAGAGCGTAGTCTACGAGGGACGACGTGGAAAGAAGAAGAGAAAGAAGAAGAGAAAGAAGAAGAAGAAGAGAAAGAAGAAGAAGAGAAAGAAGAAGAGAAAGAGGAAGAAGAAGAGAAAGAAGAAGATTACGAAGTAGAGAAAGAAGAGGTGGAAGATTACTTTTTTCTGCTACAAGCTATTTCGGCATTGTTATGGAAAAATTCGACATCAGATTGATTCCGGAATTCGACGGCTCTCCTGCTGGTCCATCGGTGGTCGAATGGCTGGAGAAGGCCGAGCGTGTTTGCCGGTTGTGCAAAATTAAAGACCCAGCTATGGTCATCCCATTGAGACTCACTAAGGGGGCTTACGCCGTGTACCAGCAGCTCAGTAATGATGCGACCATGGAGCAGATTGCACAGGCGCTGCACGGGGCATTTGGTGCAGATCCTTTTGTTGCCTGGAGGCAATTTTCCGAACGCCGGCTTGGGCCGGGGGAGACAGTGGACGTCTACATGGCCGACTTGAAAAAGCTTGCTGCTCCCTTCGGCGGTGCGAGTGACCGCATATTGGCATGCGCCTTTTTGTCTGGACTTCCGGACGATGCAAGCCGACTGCTGCGAGCATCATTGAGACTCACAGAGATTGAATTGGTGGAGTTGTTGGCGAGAGCACGAAACATCTTGAAGGACGATCGAGAACTGGTCTCTGCAGCGGTTGACACCTTGGACTCGCCAGCAGAGGGCCTACGATGCTATACATGTGGTGGCCCCAACCACTTCTCCAGAGACTGCAGAGGCGGCACAAGGCGCACCCCAAATTATGGAGCACGAAAAGTAATACGGTGTTACCAATGCAATAAGCCAGGCCACATAGCACGGAATTGTCCGGGAAACGGGCAAGGGGAGGACGCCGCAGCGCTAGCACCAAAGCGGCATTGAACAAAGCGCTTCCTGCAGTGACAGTTCAAGTTGATGGGTGTAAACGTTCAGCGCTGGTTGACACCGGCTGTACCCAAACCCTCCTTCGAAAGGAATGTTGCACCACATGGAAGAAACGACAGATCCCCGTCCTGACTGTCGGCAAAGGCTCATTAGTGTGTTGTGGATCCAGTGTTGTTCATATCAGCATTGACAATGGCCCCCCGGTGGCTGTGACGGTGTTGGTGGTCGATGGGGAGCTGCTCGGATATGACCTTCTCCTTGGAATGGACACTATTACACAGCTAGGCGGAATTACTGTAAACAGCGTCGGTGATGTGAGATTCCCTCGACCAGACAAACAAATGTGTGCAGCAATCACTCTTGACGAACCCGATTTCCACGCAGAATATGACAAGGGCACAAACACATGGACAGCGTCCTGGAAGTGGGCAGGCGACCAGCCACCAGTGTCTTTGCGGAATCGGCTGACAGAGTATCCCCCTCCTGCATGGCTTAGGGGGCAGTACGAGGCAGAACTTCAAGTGTGGCTGGATAACGGCTGGTTAATTCCATACCCAGAGGATGAGCTCGGGCCCCCGCGGGGGCTAATTCCCCTGATGGCTATCAGACAAGAGAACAAGCAGAAAGTTCGACCTGTTCTTGATTACCGGGAACTCAATGAACACGTTGACCCGTACACTTCGGGGGCTGACGTTTGTGCTCATAAACTGCGAGAGTGGCGACGGCAGGGTGCGGAAGCGGCCATACTGGACTTGCGAAGAGCTTACCTACAAATACGTGTTGAGAAATCGCTGTGGCCATTCCAGACGGTGGTAATCAAAGGAACTCGCTATTGCTTGACCAGGCTGGGGTTCGGCTTGAATGTAGCCCCGGGCATCATGACGGCGATCATGCGGGCGATCCGGCGTCAGGATAAAGCTGTGCAACAGGCGACATCGTCTTATATAGACAACATTTTTGTCAATGAGAGCCTGCTGTCTGCCCAGGCGGTCAAAGAACACTTTGAGCACTTCGGGTTGTCGTGCAAGGAACCGGAGCGGCTGCAGGATGGGGCGAAAGTGCTCGGGCTGCAGGTGAGCGGAAGTGCAGATGGCCTCCAATGGGGAAGGGGCGGTGAAATCCCGGAAATCCCATCTACCATCACACGTCGGAGCACGTTTTCCGTGTGTGGAAAACTGGTGGGTCACTTCCCTGTGTGTGGGTGGCTCCGAGTGGCTGTGGCGGCTATAAAGCGACGGGCAACTTCTTTGTCAACAGGATGGGACGATGAGGTGCGTGATCCTTCCCTGCGAAGCATGCTGGTGGAAGCTGTGGCCAGAGTGACCAATGATGACCCTGTACGAGGGAGCTGGTGCGTCGATGGGAGTGAGTTTACAGTTTGGGTGGACGCCAGCTCACTTGCCCTTGGCGTTGCTCTGGCAGTCAACGGAAGTATAGTAGAAGATGCCTGCTGGCTCCGGCCAGAGAATGACGCTAAGCACATAAACCTAGCTGAACTCGATGCTACACTGAAAGGAGTCAATCTAGCGCTTCAGTGGCAGGCTAGCGTCCTCCACGTTATCACGGATTCCACGTGTGTGCATCGGTGGATGACCGATGCCTTGAACGGAAAAGCACGGCTGACAACGAAGGCATCGGCCGAAATGTTAATCCGGAGGCGGCTTGCTACCCTAACCGAAACCATCAATGAATACAACTTGGTCATAGATGTGACACTGGTGCAGTCCTGTTTGAATCGAGCGGATCGATTGACCAGAGTGCCTCGCCGTTGGCTGGACCTGCAGAAAGAAGTGAACGAACCAGCACCTGTAAATTGTGCTGCGGTGGGACGTAGACTCAGCCCAGAGCGTATCGCTGATGTCCATTGCCAAAGCGGGCACCCTGGTGTAAACCGAACCTTTTACTTCGCCAGGTTGGTTGACCCCTCTGTGTCACGGAGGGCTGTGAAATCTGTTGTGAGAAGTTGCAACACCTGCCAATCGATCGACCCAGCACCTGTCCGGTGGAAGAAGGGCACACTCGGTGTGAAGTATAACTGGGATAGGATTGCGATGGACATAACTCACTACAACGGGGGGAATTTCTTGACCCTTATTGACTGCGGACCGTCCCGATTTGCATTGTGGCGGTCCCTTCGCCGGCAGGATACGGCTGCCATTGTCCATGAGTTGGAAAGTGTGTTCCTTGAGCGTGGCCCTCCTTCTGAGATATTGACCGACAATGGCCCCGCTTTTGTTAGTGCACCGTTCAAACAGTTTGTAGATGGCTGGGGTGTCCGTCTGCGTTTTCGGTGTGCCCATGTGCCCAGTGGGAACGGAATTATTGAGCGCAACCATAGGACTATCAAGACCATCACAGCGCGGAAGGGGTGTACGGTGGCTGAAGCAGTCTATTGGTATAACGTCACCCCTAAGGACGATACTTCACCCTCCACCGCGCCAGCTAATGCGCTACATACATACCATGTCAGGGCGAGAGGTTTGGAGAGCAGCTTACTGCCCGAACCAGAACCTCCACAGGAGAAAATGAAAAAAGGAGATGTCGTTTGGGTTAAAAAACCCCGAGGCCAGTGCACGACTCGTTACGGAACCGGTCGTGTCACTGAAGTGATCAGCCCGCAGGCGGTGCGAGTTGATGGAGTACCCCGTCACATTAAAGACTTAAGATCGGTATTCCAAACGCAGCTGCCATTTAACGAGGATACTGACATTGAATCCGTGACCAGCGAACCATCATTCTGGTTCATGACGGCTTCATCGCGCAGCGACACTGAGAGCCTTGAATGTACTGACCCTCCTACTGCTGATGAAAGCCCGGACAGTGATGCTGCGATGCGCAGCCTCAGGTTCGCTGACCTTCCTGCCACGGAAGACAGCACGGATGACGATGAGGCCCCGAATCCCCCTCCCCGAAGAAGCACTCGAAGAAAAAGGACACGGCCTCCCTGCTCTTTCTGTGATAATGAGATCAGGGGGGAGTGTGTTATAAATTGTGAAAACATGGGATTACCTGGCAAACGGTCTCGATGCGCGCTCTGCAGGGCTGGACCGCCCAAAGAGCGGCAAGATGGCGTCCTAGGCTTAATATCGCCAGGTAATCCCGTGAAATCTCGTGTTCTCTCGCGGAGACGAGAGTCCAGTTTGATATAAAAACGGGTCGCTGGAGGCAAGACGGCAGAAGGCTGAGAGCGTAGTCTACGAGGGACGACGTGGAAAGAAGAAGAGAAAGAAGAAGAAGAAGAGAAAGAAGAAGAAGAGAAAGAAGAAGAAGAGAAAGAAGAAGAGAAAGAGGAAGAAGAAGAGAAAGAAGAAGATTACGAAGTAGAGAAAGAAGAGGTGGAAGATTACTTTTTCTGCTACAGCCACGTCTTGTAGGGGGGTGTGTGGCTACATTGAATGTGTAGGCCAAATCTTGGAATGGGCGTTGCAATTGTGGATACATCGGTGTCCAAAAATGCTATATTAACTGACCCAAATTGAGATTGGTAGAAACGTTGTGGGCTAACGAATTTGAGAGGTCAACTCATGCAACCCCCACCCTCTCACTGATTATTTGTTTGCCGCAACTGGACAATAAAAAAATATATCATTTTATCTTTATACGTAAGTGTTTGTCGGCATTGTTTTTGAACTTTATATGAACCAGTTTTTGAACTTTATATGAACCAGTTTTTGAACTTTATATGCACCAGTTTTTGAACTTTATATGACCCAGTTTTTGCCCTTTATATGAACCAGTTTTTGAACTTTATATGAACCAGTTTTCGAACTTTATATGAACCAGTTTTCGAACTTTATATGAACCAGTTTTCGAACTTTATATGAACCAGTTTTTGAACTTTATATGCCCCGGTTTTCGACCTTTATATGAACCAGTTTTTGACCTTTATATGACCCAGTTTTTGACCTTTATATGAACCAGTTTTTGAACTTTATATGAACCAGTTTTTGAACTTTATATGAACCAGTTTTTGAACTTTATATGAACCAGTTTTTGAACTTTATATGAACCAGTTTTTGAACTTTATATGAACCGGTTTTTGAACTTTGTATGAACCAGTTTTTGAACTTTATATGAACCAGTTTTTGCCCTTTATATGCCCCAGTTTTTGAACTTTATATGAACCGGTTTTTGCCCTTTATATGAACCAGTTTTTGCCCTTTATGTGAACCAGTTTTTGAACTTTATATGAACCCGTTTTTGCGCTTTATCTGAACCAGTTTTTGAACTTTATATGCCCCAGTTTTTGAACTTTATATGACCCAGTTTTTGAACTTTATATGAACCAGTTTTTGAACTTTATATGAACCAGTTTTTGAACTTTATATGAACCAGTTTTTTACCTTTATATGAACCAGTTTTTGACCTTTATATGCCCCAGTTTTTGCCCTTTATATGAACCAGTTTTTGAACTTTATATGAACCAGTTTTTGAACTTTATATGCCCCAGTTTTTGAACTTTATATGAACCAGTTTTTGTCCTTTATATGAACCAATTTTTGTCCTTTATATGAACCAATTTTTGTCCTTTATATGCACCAGTTTTTGAACTTTATATGAACCAGTTTTTGAACTTTATATGAACCAGTTTTTGCCCTTTATATGACCCAGTTTTTGAACTTTATATGAACCAGTTTTTGAACTTTATATGAACCAGTTTTTGAACTTTATATGAACCAGTTTTTGAACTTTATATGAACCAGTGGTGGGTGCGATGGATAAGGCTGACAGAACGAGAACACTCTACTTATGTAGATTAAATAAAGAATTATGTTAGAAATTCTGCCTGACTTCCAGGATTCAGCATAAAGATTCCCGAGTTTGAAACGACTCATCTAAAGTAGGTAGGTGGTTCCATCGGCCGAAACGTTGTGAAAATCACATCCAAGATGAGAATAGTAGTCCGAATAATCCAAATTAAGAATCCTCATCTCAAAAATTCCGAAACATGAATTTAAAAAGAAAAACAAATCTTAGGGTCTGGTTGGCAGTGCTCGGGTTACACATTTTATCCAATCTTATTTTTTTCTCCAGTATATTATGGAGGAAATACATGCAGGACTTTACTGAAACACTGCAACTAACCTGCCGCAACTTTGTTGAAAGAATCATTTTAGTGCAGATTATACTGCACTAAAATGATTCTTAAAAAAAAAAGTGTTGTGCTTGAATTACACAATTTCTTTAAAAAAGATAGTAATAATGTCTGTATAGTGTTTGTGTTATTTATAGTATCAGGAATGTTTTGAGTTTGTTTGTTCAAGTTCTGGGCCAAAGTTAAGTTGGAATTGTTAGGTGAAAAAGATGAGATAATTTGAGGGATGAGATGAAGATTTATCACATATTTAACACATAAATTCCAGATTCCCATTCACTTGAACCCTAGTTTTCAAACTGAAACCCTTTTAAACTTTCAAAATTATATATAAGTTCGTTCAAAATCTGTTTTAACTTTCAGAAATATTACATTCACTCAATGACCTGCATTTCACTTCTGCTTCTAGCTTATAATAGCCCCACCCCGACTCGCACCAGCTTTAGTGCTTACCAGCAATAAACAGTATCCAAACACTCCCTCTCCCTCTCCCTTCCCAGCATCAGCCATAGTTCATTCAACTTACCCCATCACCCGCTTTCCTTTATCCCTTCCCAACCCTCTTCCTCATTTGGCCTCGTTTTCAACTAAAGAATTTCCTTTTTCTTAAAATTGCTTAAATATCTCACTGTCAACGTTTAATTTACACAGTTCAACTTTTAATTCCACGGAAGTATTTTTAAAATGGCCCGAATTGTCAGAATTAATTCCGAATAAGTGCGCTCCACCTACGACTGAACTTAACATCTCTCTATTGGATTTACTTCATTCTTGAACTTTTTTCTATGCTGCCTTCACGAAAACCTTTCTTTTCCATCTGTAAATCTCCTTTCATTGGACACCTCATCAACGGACATTTACCAACTGGACAGACCTCATATCTTTTTTTACACAAACTTTCTCACTCTCCATTATTTAATATTAATTTTTTCAAATTTTGAATTTTGGCTTTTCACTGCCAACTTATCTATGTAATTCCTCTGATAAGATTTTAATCTTTGAAAAGCCTTGGTTAAGGAAAGAATAATAAACATGCTTTTACCAAGTACACATTGCATTGAACAATCGAAGTTGAAATAAATTTGTCATTCGTACATGTTTATCCCTCTTCTTTCATCTATCTTTTATCTTTTATATATATATATATAAAATTGTCAAAATGCAATATTTTGGCTAGCATGACTACCCGGCTATGCCCGGGAGCATGGACAATAAAATAGAAGAGTTAAAAAGTGTGTGTAACATCTCACTCTCATTCCTTTTGTTCCTGGTAACGTTAAAAAAAAAAAAAATGATTATTACAAAATAAAAAATTCTGCTTGAGACAATGCTGAAAAAGAATATATCAGCTTTGTGGATGTATCTTGTGTAGTTTCTGACTTTAGATGGACACACACAAAAAATAAATAACTGACTATTAAATAATATGTCACTTCAATTAGTTATGTGGGAATTGATCATGTGACTATGAAGATGACAAGACGACTAATGATAATCGACTTTCAGTTTTTTTCCTAAACAATACTGCATCAACAAAACCAGAATACGTCGCGCCTAGACGACCAGAATACGTCGCGCCTAGACGACCAGAATACGTCGCGCCTAGACAGCCAGAATACGTCGCGCCTAGACGACCAGAATACGTCGCGCCTAGATATCTTTTCGACAATCAGTCTGACAGTGGCTTTGATGCCGTTGGACTGAGGTATGATTCTGTTCAGTGTTAGGGGGTCCACCCTCCCAGGCTTTACCTTCTCTCTGAGAAGGGGTTAGTTTATTTCGAATAAATGAGGTGTCCCTACTGGAGAATGCCGACGGGGCTGCTCAGGAATTTTCTGTAGGCCAGAGTGCACTTCACCTAGTGCATTTTGTTATGATTTTAGATCTCGTTTTGATCTGAAGACGCCGTCATACTGTCTGGCATGTGTTACCATGGCGACCGCCACCCAAGTCGGCCTTATTTACATGATTCCCGACCGCTTAAAAGTGGAATCCCAGACACTGGGAGGCGTTCTGTGATCGCCACAGTGGCACAAAAGTCGGTAAACATAATCATGTTTACTACCACGAAATTACGGGCTGACTGATCATGTACCGTGATTACTGTGGCCAAAAATAGTACCACAAACAAACACAGTTTTCTAGAGTCAACGGCCATTATTGGTCTTCTCCCCTGCGAGCCAAGAGTCTACAACTACGTCCGCCACTTTCACATAAAAACAGCTGGGCCCAGTGAACAAGGAGGAAGTTTATTTTTCCTTTTACAGGAAGGAGAGATATAGAAAGGGGGGGGGGAGAAGGAAAAAATCTGGAATCAGCCAAGAACACAAGAATAGCGACTTTCGGTCCTCCTCAAACAACGACGAAAAAACCAGCAACTTTAAGTACAACAAAATAACAATTCAACAACGCGACTATCACGACGACTTCTACGACAATTTCGTCTGCTAAACGCCATTGAATCAGCGACACTGAACAACACAACTATTCGCACTACTGCTACACCACGTCCTCCAACGCCGACATCTTTACACCGCAACTATTACTGCTTCTACCACTGCTCGCTCGGCTCACCTACAGGACGTTGTCAAACAAATTACTACTGCCCACCAAGGCTTCTCGACTGTTATTGACATTCACTCCAATTCCGAAATAACTTATCGGAAAATAAACCATAATATTTTTCCAATTTTAATCCTGTGTTGCTCGTTCATTTCTGCTTGTCACCATACGCTTACAGTAATATAACAATTTCAACTAGTGCACTTCACCTAGTGCGCAGGCTTTTCAAAACCTCACCTGACCTTGTGTCTAACCTCCTGCAGAGGAGATAAATAAGAACCCTATCTACGACAAACCGTACAAACGAGACAAACACGCTTCTGGGATTTTCTCCTCATTTATCACAGCATTTTTATAAAAAGTTATTTTGGTACTAAAATGTAATAAATTAGTGCACACCGATATTATTTTCGGAACAAATTTATTTAGTACGAGTTTAGTCACACAGATAATGACACTTACCAATAATTTTGTCCGAAGCGTTGCAGGCTAAAGCAAATCTTGTTGTTTTTGAATGGATTTCCATCGTTCGTCTTAGAGCCTGTTGAGCGCCATCCGTCATGCTGAAAATACAAATAAAGAAAAAGAACAGAATTTAGTGTCTTTATGTATTTTTCCTTTTTGCGTAGAATGCGATTTAGCGTAGATTCATTTATTTAAAGTTTTTAATAAACTAGCGGGACTGGTATCATGTTAAGATTGAGGAAACCAAGAAACTTCTGCTCTCAACCCTGAACCTTATAGTTTTGTAAAATTTGGTATATTCGGATTACTGTTCTCATCTTGGGTGTTTTTATCACAACGTTTCGGCCGATGTAACCTCCGACATTCTTCAGGTGTACCTTGTCGAACTCGGGAATCTTTCTGTCAAACTCGGGAATTTTGAACGGAACCTTTTATTAAATCCATGGGGGTAGCATACTCTCGTTTCATCTGCCATCACTGGGAAGAAGTCTTGAAGATTGAAGATTCAATCCTCAGTGTGGGCGATACAAAGAATGGCAAATTACTGAAGACTTCTTCCCAGTCATGGCAGATGGAACGAGAGTATGCTACCCCCGTGGATTTAATAAAGGGTTCCGTTTGAAATTCCGTCCAGATTCCCGAGTTCGACAAGGTACACCTGAAGAAGTCGGAGGTTATATAATATATAAACGTTGTGATAAAAACACCCAAGATGAGAAACAGAAACGCAGGCCGAATATACCAAATTTTACAAAAAATATAAGGTTCAGAGTTGAGAGCAGAAGTTTCTTGGTGTCCTCAATTTTATCAGAATATACCAAATTCTACAAATTATCAACCCTCCTCTCAAATTCCGAAACACTTATATATTTTTTTTTTATTCACTTTTTTTTTTAGTTTCTATAAATATCATTTTCAAAGTTATAAAGAAAAGAAAGTAAAACGTTTTCTTTGCTGCTTATGGATGTCCGGTGTGAACGCAGACCTCACAATATTTACAGATTATTTCAATCCTGGACCCATGTCCTGGTGTTGCCCAGGAAAATTAAAGAAACCAAGAAATTTATACTCCCACTCCCAAAACCCTTACTATTTCACATTTTTTTTAGTTTCTATATGTATAAATTTTTACAATTATAAAGAAAAGAAAATGAAACGTTTTTTTTTTTTTTTTGCAAATGCAGAATATTAAAGTACCCATATGAAATGAATGGATGGATTTACTTGCATCCCCACAAGGGCAGCAGAGTTAGACACAAAGTCGGTTTTTAATGTGGGGAAAAAGCCAGCTCCTCAAAAAGGAGTACTCTGGATAGGAACAAAAAAAACAAAGAAAACAAAAATTCAAAATTGCCTCAGTCTAGAAGGATTTTTTTACTTAACGAGAACAAAAGCATAGTTAAAACTACGGACATTTGTGTTGAGTTGGCCAAGTTCTGCACAGCCCAAGAAAATCGTAGAAACTTTATTTTGAAAAAAAAAAAAAAAGAAAAAAAAAAGCAAGTTTTTTCTTCATTTGCTGATATGCCTTAGTATGGAATAACGAAAACCGGTCCGACAAAATCAGTGATAATCTATCAAATGCATTATTTACAAGAACAGGAATCAGCGTTTGATTTTACACGAGTCGAAAAACCATTTTTGTGTATGAATCACAAAAATAAGGCCGGTGGTGTTGAGCAAAACATTAACCAACAAACACCGTAGCTGATTCAACCCCATTCACCAAAGTGAAGCATCAACTTGTAGCGATTCCAGAAGAACCTTCTCTTATTCCATGCAAGGTGCAATTAGTCCAAGATATAAAACCAACAAACTACCAGGAAGGAATGGAAAAAAAATAATGACATTGCCATTCTAAATTCATAAGAGAAATTAATAAGTAAAACATAAGCAGAGAAAATGTTGAAAATAAAAATGGAGGATTGCGAGAGACTTAGCAGGAACTGAGCTCAACGCGAGACTGGCCAATATTTTATTAAAGAAAAAAGTTGATCCCTTGTTCTTCTATCCTATCCGCCCCAATCTGACAAGTTAAGTGTCGATGGAGGCCACTATAATTTAAGTAGACTAGCGTTACAAACCAAACTGCTAGATAATTTAGAATGTAATCAAATCAGATGGTTCTCTGGGTGTCAGAATTCAAAGGCGAATTAAGAAGAACCTACGCTTCTTTTATACAACGTTTGATTAGTCTTAGAGATAAAACCAATAGACTAGCAAGAGAGACCTGAAGAAAAATCAACTCGTATAAGATATTTCAAGAGAATGGAACGAGAGCATTCTACCAGAGTGGATTAAATAAAGAAACTTCCCAGAAACTTACAAACCACAACATTTTATCCCATGTAGACTTCAGCCAGTGAACAAGATGGCAACAGGGGCCACACGTGGGAGTCCAATTAAAGCCAAAAAGATGATCATAAAAAGGAAAATACAACAATATGAATATAGAGATTGTTTACACGTACCTGTCAGCTTCATCTAGAATGATGATTTTATGCCTTCCCTTTGGTAACGTAACTTTTTGTTGGGCAAACATTTTGATCTTGTTACGCACGACATCAATTCCTCTGATAAAAAGAAAATATAGAAAATTGGTTACAAGCGCAATTTTGACTGGCAATTGTTAAACATTATTTTGTTTTTCATGAAAATATACATGTATTTCTTAGTTTAGTTATTGTACACAAACAAACAACAACAACAACGGTATGGAGTCATGTTTGAAGTTCTCGTTCCACTTTGGAAACAAGGAAGTAAATATCTACCGGAGACTTCTCCACTTACAGTCTTCTTTATAAATGTTAGTGGTTTATATATATATATATTATAATATAAAATTATAATATAAAATGAAGTAATAAAATAAGGTGTCAATCAAATTTTATTAGAATTCAAAGTTCAAGCAAAGTATCTTAAAGTCCTTAGCTCATGAGTTTCCAAAGATAATTCTTCTCTTCAGAGGACCATTACCGCAGTTATACCACTACAGGTGATAAAATTAAGCTTTGAAAATATATAAAATTATATACACAAATACATAAAAATACATTACATCAAATATATCAACCCAAAAACATACTTTTTGGTTGAATCTATACAATCCATCCAAGTCATACAATTTGACTAGCGACCTAACCCTTTAAAATAGTCTTGCTGCTTCAAAAACAGTCAAAAGTGTGCTCAATTCAAATTTTTTTGAATGCGATATATGTCTCAGGACATGGAAGTACCAAAGTCTAAGTTATTGTACATGTGTGTAGACACAGTCGTACAAGTTTAGAGTAAAAAAAAAACAACCCAAATAACTTTTAAATTCATTAAAAAACAAAGCAATCAATTATTCTGACGAAACAAAAAACAAGAAAAAATTGTACTCTCTTCGCTCGCAGCGATTCAACCAGATATCTGGTTGAATCGCTGCGAGCGAAGATTAATTATTTTTTTGCTCTGGTTGCAAGATACGACCGGGATTCAATCTTATTTTTTGTTCAATTCGGATTTAACGAACTCTCTAATTGAACAACAAACTTTGATTTGATTTCGGTTGCCCATATCAGGATTTTGGAATTTTAAGTGAGTTTATTGAACTTTCTATATTATTTGATTTGATTTATTTATCGTAATAATTAACAAACATTGTATACTTTTCACTTCATCGATTATTGACACATTTCGCGATTGGATAACTTTGTCAGCTCCTTCAATTTCTCGTATTTGGACTGCTATTTATAACTTGGATTAATCTTCAGTCAACCCTCTGGATGTCTTTCCTGATTATGGTTTTCAAATTGTATGACTTGGATGGATTGTATAGATTCAACCAAAAAGTATGTTTTTGGGTTGATATATTTGATGTAATGTATTTTTATGTATTTGTGTATATAATTTTATATATTTTCAAAGTTTAATTTTATTACCTGTGGTGGTATAACTGCGGTAATGGTCCTCTGAAGAGAAGAATTATCTTTGGAAACTCATGAGCTAAGGACTTTAAGATACTTTGCTTGAACTTTGAATTCTAATAAAATTTGATTGACACCTTATTTTATTACTTCATTTTATATTATAATTTTATATTATAATATATATATATATGTAAAAAAAGAAAACTTTTGGAAGTTAAATTTAATTCTTGCTATTGTTTGGTTATTAAACTAATAATAACAATTTGGTTAAAATTAAAACTAATTCTTGTTAAAATAACATTGTTTTAATTTCTATCAAATTTTTGAATATAAATAGTTTCCAAAACTTTACATCTTTTAATACAAAAAGATTTGCTGAGAATTTTAAAGCTAGTTTAAATGGCTTTCTATTTGACAGTTTAAAGCCTTTAAAATTTTGAAGGGTCACAAAGTAATTCATTCCTTTTTGCAATTATTAAAACATTAAAATGCATTCCGGTCTATTTAATTTTGTAATTAAATTAATTTTTTTTTTTTAAATAGGATTTTTAAGGCATTCATTTTAATATTTTACTTTATTGCATTTTTGATTTTAATAACCGATTCATAGTAAATAAAAATATGTCAGTCACACAGAAGCAAGAAACACACAAGAAGTGGTCACACAATATATATATATAATATATATATATATATTCAGAGTAAGATAACACTTTAAAGATATAAATAATATCTTTAACCAGTAGACTATCAGGATAAAAACAAAGCTCAATATATTGTATAGAGCATTAATAATAATGGATTGAATGACATAATAAAATGAGAAATTAATCAGATTTTATTTGTCCTCTGTGAGAACATTTTCTTTGAAAACTCATGAGTTAAGGACGCAATATCACTCCTTGTTTTTGAACTTTAATAAAATCTGATTAATTTCTCATTTTATTATGTCATTCAATCCATTAATATTATTGCTCCATACACAATATTGAGCTTCGTTCTTATCCTAGAAAACGCGTAGAGCATTTAAACGCTTACCTGTCATTTGAAGCATTAAGTTCCAGAACAGCATCTTTAAAAGAAGGGCCGAGCAGAGCTCGAGCCAGACACAGGATGCTCGTAGTCTTCCCAGTTCCTGGTGGTCCCTAAAAATAAAATTTAAATATGAAGAGACAAAATGAATTGTTAAAATAAAATATTTTTAGGATTGTAAAAAATTCATAGAAAAATGTTTTTATTTGAAGTCAGGGTAAACAGGAGTCCACGGATGTCCTAAATAACAAATTGACCTCAAAACACATTTCGCTTTGATCCACAATGTATTGGTACACAAATTTGAAGAGCATCATTTGTACTCAGATTTGCATACTGTGAACATTGTTCACCGTTGCATTATTCTTGATTTACTGATAAACATGAGAATGGTGTTTGTGTTACTGAGCTCACAAAATAGTAGGAGATGGCAAAAATCAGCAATCTGTACGATCTTAAAGAATAACAAGGAGGTGACTGGCCAATGGGCCCCAAAATCTGAAATCAAGACCCCCCACTTCTCAACCCAGAGGACCCCTTCCCCAATTTCCCAACTTTTTTTTTTTTCATACTAAAAGTATCGACTGATATGTTTTAATTTCAATTTTGCTTTTAAATTCGTTAAAATTAATTTTTTGTGTAAAAGAATGTTCATGGTTTATTTTGTGTTTCGAAAAGTTTTTTTTTTGTGTTTAATAAAAGTTTAAAACAGTCAAAATATGTTTGGTTCAAGTAATAAACAAGAAAATAACATTAAGAGAAAAACCCTAAGTGCATGTGTGCGTGCGCGCGTGTGTATGTTTAAGGGCGGGGAGAGGAGACAGGAAGTCATTCTTTGATGAAACAAAAGCCTTCTACCTCTTCTACCCTCATGAATCATTTGAAGAATGGCAAAAATTAACATTTCCAGAAACAGGGAAACGGGAAGACGAGAGCGGAAGAGGAAAAAAAGAAAATCAAGCCAAGGCAAAAAATAAAATAAAATTCATCTTTTTTTTTTTTTTTTAAAATTAAAAAAAGAAAAAAGCGGAATTCCGTTTTTTTTCTAAATTACGAAGAGAAAAAAAAAAAAAAAAAAAAAAAAAAGAGGAAATTCTGCTAAAAGCTGAAAACTCACATGTGGAATAGATGGGCTGAAGACGTAGTTGATTCGGCTAAACAAGTGACTATGTTAACGAAACAAAGGTCTAAGTTGTTAGAAGTAGAGAAATTAATGTAAGGCGAACGGATTAATTGGATTTACATTAACTTCAATGTTTTGACTCGGATATTTTGTTTCTCGAATCTAGTCAAGCAACAAAATTAATCAATGTGGTATCATTGTATGTTATTCGTTTTTCATTTTATATTAAAAAAAAAGCAAACAAAAAAAAAAACTATTGCTATGAAAAACTGAAAAGATTCTTTTTAAATGAACAAGTAAAAACACACAAAAAAATATCCGTTTTTACATGCTGGCATGTGTTGGACAGCTTTTAGAAATTGACTTTCAAACTAACCTATCTCTACCCAGGTCTTTATTTATCCATCTTCCTCTTAAGTGCATCCTTATCCCTTAACAATCTAACCAGACCTTCAAACATTTAAACTACATAGTCTGAACATTTTTTATAGGCCGGATGCCCTTCCTGACATCAACTCAGTGAGGTGATGGGGACCAGTGTTTTTATTGAGCCTCTAGGTGACTGCCTACCAAGGCTAAAAAGCGCTTCACCTGTCCGTAACTATTTAATTGACAAATTGTTTACTTTATTTCCCGTTTTCACCTCCTTCACAGAAATCAACTAGATTTAGTCCAAGTATCATTATATTCGGATTAACATCCGTTTTACATGCTGGCATGCATTGAACCGCTTTAAGAAATTGAACCTATCTCTTTCTATCAAGTCCATTTTATCACTTCCTCCCATGTTTTCCTTGGCCTTCCTCTGTGAACCCAACCTGCTACCTTAACTGTTCACATCTACTGACCCAAGAACCCTCATCAATTCTTTCAACGTGGCCATACAATCTCCGGTGCTATTTTACTTATAGGCCAATCAAGTTAATTGTGTTCATGTAAAAGCATTATTTTGTACTTACTCAGTCATATTTTATCTCTCACGCCCCGAAAAAGAATTTTAAAATATCAAGCAGAACTTTAATTAGAACGATTTTTCCATTTTCATAAACAACCTGTATTTGTGAGCGAGCCGACATTTTGGGCTGTGAGCGGTTGGTAGAATAGACAAGGGCATTAACTCCGTTTTTATTTTTAGAATTATAAAGAGAAAGAAACACATAAGCAATAGTAATAAAATATATATTTATTAAATAAAAAAATAGAAAATTAAATAATTATTTTTACTTTGTTCACCGGGATACTTTCCACGATATAATTTTCTTGTTTTTTTTTTTTTTTTTTTTTTTTTTCATATTTACATGGTAACAGCGACCAAATATGGATAATAAAATATATATGTATTAAATAAAAAAAATAGAAAATTAAATAATTATTTTTAATTTGTTCAACGGGATACTTTCCACGACGTGCCTACCTAGGGGACCCAATTTCGCGACACTTATCTGCCCTTAGTTCGCTAACCGGCCACTAGCCGGCCACTCCGAAAATGTCAAATTCGACATTTCACATCACCCTTATGAAAATGGAAAAATCGTTCTAATTAAAGTTCTGCTTGATATTTTAAAATTCTTTTTCGGGGCGTGAGAGATAAAATATGACTGAGTAAGTACAAAATAATGCTTTTACATGAACACAATTAACTTGATTGGCCTATAAGTAAAATAGCACCCAATCTCCCTATACAGGGTGACTCAAAAAAAAACAGGCCCCGTGTACACTTTATGTGATATCTTTATTTATTCACCGATTACCCTTATTTTACAGGACATGGCAGAATCAACGACCATGAGTACACCAAGACCTCAGTGGGAGCTGGGACAAAGAATACACTGTGTTAAATTTTACAAGACAGGCTCGTTTAAGAAAACCAAGGACAGTTTCATGCATCTGTTCGGATGTGAAAAGGCTCCACCCAAAAGCAGAATTCAGAACTGGATGGACCACTTCGAGAAGTATGGGACCGTGGAGAACTTCAACGCTGCCAGTGTAAACCGTCCAAGCAACTCGGCACGTCCCAAGAAGCGGACAGCCGAGCTGGTCGAAAGTGTGAGAGAGTCTCTCCAGGAGAGTCCGAAACGCTCTGTGCGTAAGCGAAGTCAGTCCCTCGGTATCTCCCGTGAGACTTGCAGGAGAGTGCTGGTGAACGATATCAGGGCTTACCCATACAGAATACAGACGCTGCAGACCCTTACAGCCTCAGAAAAGAAGTAGAGGAGCGCTATGGCAGTCAAGATGCTCGATAAGATCGAGGAGACACCAGGTTTCCTTAACCTCCTTTGGACCTCAGATGAAGCCCACTTCCATCTTGACGGAAAGGTGAACTCCAAGACAAATGTCTTCTGGGGGTCCTCCAGACCCAATGAAGTAGCCACCAAGCCCCTGCACTCTCCTAATTGCACGGTGTGGGCTGCAATCTCGGTCAGAGGCATCATCGGACCAATCTTCATCGAAGAATCTGGCGCAGCAGTGACAGTCACCAAGGAGCGGTATGTGGCGGTCCTCAAAACCTTCAAGAGTGAGCTCCAGACCCTCTACCCGTCGCTCATGAGCAAGTTCTGGTTCCAGCAAGACGGAGCAAGTTCTCACACCTCAAACCTGTCCCGAGATTGGCTGAAAGAGAACTTCGGAGGTCAAGTGATCAGTCTCAAGACTAATTTTGAGTGGCCACCCCATAGCCCGGACCTAAGCCCCCCAGATTATTTCCTTTTGGGCTATCTTAAGGACAGAATGTACGTAGGGAAACCCAGAACCATCACGGAACTCAAGGAAGCCATCAGGGAGGAGATGAGAGCCAATCCCAATTCAATCTGTAAGAACGTCATGGACAACTTCGTTCTGCGCCTCAAGAAATGCACGGAGCTAAAAGGAGTTCATCTAGAACACATGCTGTAGAACGGAGAAAAAAAGGCCAAATACCCTAGTGTTTTGATATGATGTTCTAAATATAATAAACTAGTTATGCCCCAAAATTCATTTAATTCGGACGAAACACTAAGAAACAGGGCCTAATAAGATTTGGGGCCCGTCTTTTTTGGGTCACCCTGGACTGTCCAAATTTATTCTTCGGCTAAGGTCACCAGAACTAAACCCGTCTTTAAGACTCACATTGCACATCCATCGTATCATTTCTCTCCATGCAACGTATGTCCTCAACCGTCACTGACCAGGTTTCACGTCCATACATCACCACGCTGTGTGCACATGCCTGATAGACTCTTCCATTGGTCGAGAGTGGTAATGCTTTGCGGGTTAGTAAAGACGTTTCCTAAACTTACTCCCTTCATTCCGAAATCTTGCAATCACACTAGCACCTGCTCCAGCCTGTGCTCCAATCATAACAAACTAAGAACGAAGATCATTTGTAATATGCTGATCTATGTTGAAACTAGAAAATAATTTGAAAAGATTCAAGATAAAATATTATTTAAAAACTGTTTATTAAATTACATTTTTGGAAAAGATGCAACTTTAGTTCACACTACACACGTTTGACCAGTTTTCTTGGTTTTGTTTTTAAACTTCTTCGGCTCGTATACTTTTTTAAAAACTTCTTCGGCTCGTATACTTTTTTAAAAACTTCTTCGGCTCGTATACTTTTTTAAAAACTTCTTCGGCTCGTATACTTTTTTAAAAACTTCTTCGGCTCGTATACTTTTTTAAAAACTTCTTCGGCTCGTATACTTTTTTTTTTTAACTTCTTCGGCTCGTATACTTCTGACAGTTTTCGTTTTCGGCACTTGATAATTTTCTTCTTCATCTTTTGTGAATTGTTATCATAGTTAACTTTGACCTTTAAGTCTTCAGCTTCTTTTCACTCTCGTTTCCACTAAAATCCCGAGATACTTTCAGCTTGATTAACCCCGACGTGAAATTTTCCAGTTTTAATCAAATTTTTACAAACCTATCATCTAATCTTGCTCCACATGCAAGCCGAGGCCCGGCTACCAATCTGCAACAATGCCAAACAGTTATGGGTTGTTCATTGTGATCTGTGCCGACCAGACAATGGCAGGTAATTTTTAAACGGTTACCAACTATAACTTGTATCAGACTTATCGATTCTCCCCTTTTGTCTTCGTTACCCCAGTTTATTTTTTTAAAAACCTATCACCTGTCAGAGTTACCCAACCAAATATAATATACAAGTCAAAAAATGACGAAAAAAAATTTTTTTTTAATGCTGCGCTGGTGTTTACATGAATATTCATATAAAATAATCTTTCAGTCAGTAAAGTTAAAAAAGAAAGAAAACGTCAAAGAAACTGAAAAAGTCAAAGAAAGTAAAAAAAAAACCCCAAATCAATCAGTTAGAAAGAAGATAGGAAAAAGAATGTAAACGTCTCATTATGGAAATAGAGTGATGATTTCTTTCCAAATTCATTTTAGATGGGGGAGGGGGCGGACTTGCTATCTGCTTTTACAACTTGGTTAAATACGTGAAATAAATGTTAGGCAGTTTTTTTTTTTTTACTCACTAACCTTTGTGTGATGGGATGGATATATATATATATTTGTAAGTTCTTATAAAAGATATATTTAGGTACATACTCCTTATAATTTCCGAAATATTTCCAATGGCAAGCTCAATGAAGTTGTATTACAAGATTCAGAGCATATATACTTTATAGTTGTATTTCAATCACCACGGAAAAATCAATCCAAAAACCATAATTTTTATATTCACCTCAATTTCCTTGATTTTCATATTTCGGCAAATACCTGTATTTCTTCTTAATTCCTCTGACAAAAGAAAACCCCATTATTTTTTTTCTTTCTTTCTTTATTTTTTTCAAAAAATTAAAACATTTTCTTACACGTGTTTCACAACAAGGTCAAGGGAAAATAAATAGACTTCAGTCCAACTTTGCTGATCTAGGAGTTCATTTACAACTTATAGGAAAATAATGGGAAAAATCCAAGAACAAAACAATATTACAGTTAAGCGATGCACTTAAAACACAATTAACTTTCTCTCCTCCCCTTTGACTTTACAGCCATGAGGCGATCATGGCAGCTGATATGATGTACCATCGATGGAATTTAATTTGTAACTTAATTATCAACATGTTATTAAATAATTCATTATTTAATAAAAATGTGCCGTTTTAATTGACTGCGTGATCATTGTGAGGAAGTACTCTCGGCAGTCTTTTGTTTCAGCCTAAAAAACAAGAAAACGAGGCACGCGTAAGAAAAATATCCTCAGCTAGGAAGATAACAAATGGACGAACACGCAGATTGGATAAAATATTAATATAAGTAAACACATCGTCACATAGCAGCGAAGGTTTTGAAAGATTTTATTCTTCAAGGTGAACAGGTAAGCTTTATCTACTTGAAGAATTACTTGTATCTGGTACGGTATTAACCCTGGGCGTGTTAAACCGGCTTCCCCTCAAAAGGAGGAAGTTTCATGAAAGTATCAAATTCACAATCGGTCTCCAGTCACATGTATATCCTGGTTAGGGAAGATGATGACATTAGGTTTTCGGAGTTCTTGCAGGGAGGTGTCGACGTCCTCCTACATACAGCGCCTGGTATTCCTAAATGGTCACCATCTGGTACCAACCAGGCTCAACGTTGGTGATCTAACGAAAACCGGCGAGTCAACGTGACTATGCCGTATATATTATTGTGTTAAATACGTGTGTATATGGGGGGGGGGGGGGGTACAGACCGATAAGCAAGAATCCTACCGTTATAATCAGGTTTGGAACATTCCCTTCTTTGGCAAACACACCCAAACGGCTGACAGTTTCTGAATTTCCTACAATATCTTCCATCACAATGGGACGATATTTCTCCACCCTGCAAATAAATTATTTAAAATCATACAGACTAGTAACGAAAACATAAAAAATTAATTTTGGAAAAACATGTCTGACGATGGTACAGGTGTTTTCATTAAAGTTGTCATGATGTAGAATAATCCCACTTTTGAAAAATCGCTGTTTACATTTTTTTTCTATAGAGAATGAGCGACTGAAACGTTCCCCTTTTAAAAAATAAATTGTTAAAAGTCAGTATTAATTGTCTAGCTTCATTTCAAAAGCGAAATAAAATACTTTTCTTTCTCACAATGATTTTTTTTAAAGAATTAATTAGTTTATTAGTCAATTAATTCTTCAAATCAGACCTGTCTAAAATTACTGTAGTTTTATACATTTTGAAATAAATTGGGTATTACAACATAATTATCAAAAATACTGGCATAACTAACTTAATTTTCTTCAAAATAATTTCTGCCACTGAAAGTAAATTTTAACAATTTTACTTGTAAAAACTGAATTCATACAAAAATAAATTATTGTATTATTGAAAACTTCATATAATAATAATAATCCAACTGAACACTTAAAAAAGAAAAAGTTTTGAATTTCATCAAATTAAATATAAAAACTAGTTTAAAATGACAAATAGAATTAACATTTTTTTCTATTTTGTTAGATTTTGAACTTCTAAAACTGCACTCATATGGTATTATTGGACAAATATTTAATATAATTAAATCCTTCCTAATAAAAAGAAAGATCCAGGTTGTCCTTGATGGCCGTTCATCTAAGCAACATGACATAAATACTGGTATACCACAGGGATCCATCCTTGGACCTCTACTGTTCCTGATTTTCGTAAATGACCTCCCTGATGTCATTGAGACCGAGATAGAAATATTTGCTGACGACTCTACTCTCGTCATGTGGGCAAAACCGCCGCGCACGTATCTGAGGCAATGGCTGAATCCTTAGAAAATGACCTCCAGTCTGTAGTGGATTTGAGTCAAAAATGGATGTTAACTTTTAATGCTGCAAAGACAAAGCTACTTTCCTTCAATAACTACAAGAAACCTTTTCAACCATCGATTGCCATGCCAAATAACACCCTACCTGAGAGTTGATCATTCAAACTCCTCGGTCTAACTTTCACAGATAACATGAATTGGAATAAATACATTGAAGATATTGCCAGGGCTGCTGCAAAGAAGGTGGGCTCTCTCTACCGTGCTAGTAAACTTCTTACACCTGACATTATCCTATATCTCTACAAAGCCACCATCTGCCCATGCATGGAGTATTGTTGCCACATCTGGGTTGGAGCATCATCTACTAGTCTCTCCCTCTTAGACAAGGTCCAAAAAAGAGTCGCCAACTTAATAGGTCCCTCACTATCCACCAAGCTCCAGTCCCTGTCCCATCGCCGCAATGTTGTACCATTGTGCTTGTTTTACAAATACTTCAATGGAGTATGCTCCGATGAATTGGCTACTCTGGTGCCCCCTCGACGTAAATACACTAGAACAACCCGACAATCAGCTAAATCCCATCCATTCACTGTGGAGGTCCCCAGATGCCGGAGATCCTTCTACTCCAGCAGCTTCTTTCCTCGTGCTGCTGGACTCTGGAACTCCCTCCCTGCTCCCTGTTTTCATGATGGTACTGACATGGAGAAATTTAAAACTAATGTAAACAGACATCTCGCTGCACAGCTCCCAATTTAGGTTGCGAACAAATAAAAACTTCCTCCGCGACCTACGCCTTAGGTCTAGTAATGAATTGACGACATGGAGCTCTCCAGTAGTAAGGAACGCCTTCCTCCACTGGTATAAATTCCCTGTAATAACCGCCCTTAGTCTTAGATGTTGAAAGAACATCCTTAGCCAGCAGCTACACTCCGGTAAGTCAGCCGCTCTTCCAATTTTCTACAAAATGGCTGAAATCATTTGAAGGAATTAAAATCTCTTAAAAATCAATTATTTTTTAGAACAGTTTTTTTTCTTTGCGATTCAACAGATCATAGTATATGTTAATGAGAGAATGAAATACAAGTTTTCAAAGCAGAATAATTCATAAATAAAATGTAGAAATAATATTGCTTTTATTTCCACGTTTTATTTATGAATTCACAGGATGTTTATCAAAATACTGCATCATAAATTTAAAAAAAAAAAAAAAAGAAGGTAAATCTGATATGTTTATTAAGGCTCTTTCGCTTTATATAACATTATAATTTTGATTGGACCAAATATATATTATTCAGATTTCATGAAATTAAATAAGGGGGGGGGGGGAAGAGGTGATCACGTAGAAAATTTGTTTTCCAATATATTTTACGAAAACAGCATTTTAAAAATAAATTAATCCAAAAGTGAATAAGTATCGAAAATTTTGTGAAATTCTGACCATTAATTGATTTTTGCTAGATTTATTAAACACACATAAAAAATGGGCACTACATAGGACCGTTGTTTTAAGGCGTCGATAATGTAAACATGATTTATATATAAAAAAAAAAAAAAAAAAAAAAAAATCAGCAGCAGTTTATTTTCTGTTTCTTCTTTTGAATTGTAAAAAAGTTATTGACCGATATTAAATATAGGGTAGGGGGTAAATTCTATTGTTCGCTTTGGAGGTCCCTAATGATACTACCTGTAGCAGTTGCAGGAGGGATCTATTTTGTTTAAATGTACGCACATATCACGCATTAGATTGAGTTGTGGTTTGGCTTTGCACACTCACGCCTGGAGTTAGGACGTGTTTGCGCAGAATCAAAATCAATACGTGTCAACAAGGCTTAGAGCTAAAAATACAATTCAAATCAGTTCCAGTTTTGATGACCTCTGTGCTATCCCCTTCTCGTTCTTTAACCACAAGCGCCCTGCTAGAATGAACTCCATGATACAGTATTTGTTTATCGACAAAAGCCAGCCTACCAAACAATTCTCGCTATGTTCCAGTGTTCCCATGAATAAAAGTTGATGCCTATTTAGTAGTGGAGATGTTGGTCTTATTTACGGAAGATAGTGACCCTTTTCTTGTTCAATATTCAATTTCAGTCAGATGCGGCCAGACACAGCTAACTCTATCAAGTTATGTCATTCACTCCGACTTTTTTTCCCTAACCAGTCATCTAACCAACCACACATTCTAGAATCTGTTCTGTTTTGGGTAGAGATGAATCCCTCCCCTACATAAAAAACGACCATGTATCTAACTTTGACCTCGTGAGGAGGGTTCGAGTGACTCGGGGGGGGGGGGGGGGATCTGTTGAACGGGAGACATCACGAGAAAACATTATTACAGTCTGTCAATCCTGAACAGCAGCTTAATACAAGGAACGGATTTTCGTCTGACACCGGAATGTCTGAAATGAGAGATCGCGTATCTTGTGGCAAATGAATTACAAATATTAGTTAATTAACTGATTAAAAAGCAGACAATTGTCCAGAATAGGGTCCCCAATTTATATTTATACAGGGATAGCTGTAAACTTTAAAATTTATTTCTTTGCACATAGAAAATTCATAATAATGTTCACGAATGCACACACACACCGCAGAGAAGTATTAAACAGAGGATAAAGAAAGAATTAGCTCGTTTATTAATAAATTAAAAAGAAAAAAATATTAACAAGCTTAATTCCTATTTTAGTCACGTAAATTTATTTGTAATTAAAAAATATGTTAGTAAAAACAATATATATTAAAATCATAAAAAACACGGTACTTATGCAGTTTACGGACCGGGCCGAAATAATGTTATAATTTAGGGTGCTTATCCAGATTAAGGGAGACATTCGAAAAACAAAAAACTGAGTAATATCTGTTTGATGTACGTACCTGTCACGGGTTGAATATATCCTATACCAAAAAAATCCTTTAAATTAATCAAGTAGTTTTTATTTTAGAAAACAAAATTTTATCGATTCACGAATAACGTGGAAATACGCCCGCCATTACGGCTTATTTCGGTTATCCCCCTTGAATAAGTCGTAATGGCGAGCGCATTTCCACGTTATTCGTTAAATGTAATTTTCTTTTATAAAATAAAAACTAAATGATCAATTTACGTGATTTTTTGATATTGGATATATTCAGGCCGAACAGATATTCCTTAGTTTGTTTTATTTATTTTTTTCGAATGTCTCCCTTAATCTGGATAAGCATCTAATTTAGAAACCCATTCTTAACATGTGGATTAGTTAACTATTCTGTACTTTCACCTAACAATTTAATAAACAAAAGATACAGTAAAACTTGTAAATTCTATCTTAAAAATAACACGGTCCGTACACTTTCATCGTGCACGGGAAACGCCGAAATGAAAACTAGGCCAGAAAAATATAGTCGCCATCTTTATAAAGAAGTCGAGAAATGGTCTAGCTAAGGAAAACCGATAACTCCATTTTAGGCTTAGAAGCATCACAACTATGCCGCCGAACTTCCGTTCTAACATGATGAGGCCCAAACCAGACCGGTAGGGACCTCCAATTGGTTGTGAACTATTTATCCCCCCCTATATATAACACGATGTAACTTTAATTTAGATTAAGATTATCAACAAAACTTTTTTACCATTCAAAAGAGGATACATTAAATAAACTGCTGATGATTTTTTAGAATTTTTTCCAGCATACGAAACTCATGAAAATGTGAAGTTAAAATGTTGTGTACTTTTTTTTACGTGATAAACTAACGTTCTTATGTATAAGCATTTATGTGCGCTGTGATAGGCACATTTTTAATAAATCTCGCATAAATCAAGTTATGGCCAGATCTTCACGAAATTTTCAATACTTATTCATTATAGGACTAATTTATCTTTAAAATGCTGTTTTCCTAAAATATATTAGGGAAAATATTTTTTTTACGTGATCCCCCCCCCCCCCCCCCTGTTTCATTTTATGAAATATTGAACGAAATATATTGTCATCCGGCGATTTTTTTTTCTTATATAAAACTAAACTCTTTTAAAAAACACATTGGATTAATTTTATTAAATTTTACGTAAACTGTTTTAGTAAACTGGTCCGTGAATGCACAAATAAAAAGTGGAAATAAAAGCAATATTATTATGTTTTGAATTTTTTTTTACCTTTTCTCAATAAAATATACTGTGATTTATTGAAATGCAAAAAAAAAAAAAGTTTTACGAAATAATTTTTATTTTCAGAGACATTTATTCATTTGATCGTATTGATCGAGTTTATCGGTTTTAAACATCATTTTTGAACATATTCGTGTTCGAAATTTTTCAAAATATTTTAATATAATATAGCCCGAAGTATTATGAATCGTAAAAGACAAAAGTTGTGGCGGATGTCATATTATGTACTTGGAAAAAACTACTTCATTTGCTAGAAGTAAGAAAATTTTTTTGCACTAACTGATTTTGCCGCAACTATGGAACGCAATACTAGCCATAATTAACACGTCAATTTTTAAAGTGAAATTGTCCCACGCGCATGCGCATACATTTTTAGAGTAAAATTGGTGCACGCCGCACGCTAATTTGTAAACACTATATATATATTAATATTTATATATATATATATATATATATATATATATATATATATTAATATATTAAGTTTCGGAATCGCGGCACTTCCACATTCAGTAAAACAGCGCCAAAGTGAATATGTAAGTTATTCAGGCAATTCTGTTTTTTTTTCAGTAAAAAAAAAGTAATAATCTGTCTCAAGGAAGAAAAAAATGGTTAAAACAAACCGTTAATTTTGTTTACACCATAGTAGTAAAGTAATTTGTTTCACTTCTGTTCATCCGTACATAGATAATATCTTGCCATGTCTCACGCGATGTTTAGTAAACACTACCCCGTGTGTCGTAAAACAAGAAAATTTCGTAGTTTCATCGGACAATGAAGAAGGGTTTCTTTCAGAATTTGATAATGTAACCTTTAACTAAACTATTTTACTTTAAAACAAGTATAACTTTATTTGAGAGAGTTTTTTTTGCAATCGGTAAAGCAAAACGAATGTATGACTTCTTAACGTACACATGAAATAGTGACGTCACCGTTCTTCACATGCAATTGGAGGTCCCTACAGACCGGTGTTATCCGGAAAATGCCACCTGTATATCTGTAATAAATATTTGTTGATTAAAACTAAAACGTTGTCAATCACACAAATCGGATTTTTTAAAAATCCACTCTTAATATGGAGAGGACGGGGGGGGGGGATCACACCCATCGTATTTTTTAGAAAAAAATAAAAATGATATTCTATGCCGACAAACTCTTTTTTAAAAATTTTATTTTACGACTCAACAAATTTCGGTGAAGTTACAGAATAGTTCACAAAAGCACCCCATCCACCCGCCCTCTCCATGTTAAGAATTGATTTCTAAAAATCCGATTTGTGTGATCGGCCTAGTAAAAAACCTTCCAAGAATTTAACGTTTTAGTTTTAACCAAAAAATAATATTGAAATTATTTTGCTTTTCTTATTTATTAACCAAAAATTATACAGACGACATTTTCCGCACTACACTGGTCTTATTTGGGACTCATGGTAGAACGGAAGTTCGGCGACATGTCTGTGATGCTTCTAAGGGGCTTAGGGTTTTATATCTCTGTTCTTTAAGTAAAAAATTAAAATGATTTGAGAGGATATAATTGCGATTATTTAGGCACAGGTCAGCCTGGAGTTGAGTATAGGTCTCAGGAGATCATCTTCCTAGGCATTGCCTCCTTCAGATAAGGAAAATTTTGGTTTACCGCCGGTCGTTCCTACCGGGGAATGCCGACAGATCTGACCTAGGCAACTTTTGCATACATCTACAGTAGCTGTTTTGGGTGAGAGTTGGATCGCCCACGAAAGATTAAACTGACTTCACATTTAAACTCGCTGCAATGGTAGGGGACAGGTAAATATACTCGGATTCTACCTAAAGTCGATCAATAGTATTTATATGGGAATTCGAAAAACAAAATGTCAAAGGCGCTTTTCTTTAATTGAGTTGAGCATTTACAAGGAAAATAGACAAAAAGACAACAACACAAAGAAACGAAAGTTTTATGAGTGATCCATCATAAGAATTTGAATCCCAAAGAATTCTATATTCTTTGCACAGTAAAAGTATTTACCAAAATCAGAAGATCTCTACTTACCATGGAAGCTCATACGATGAACTTTTTTTGACTTGAGACGTCGATGTTTCTGGCGCGTCAACTTCCATGTCTTCAGGTCCCGCCATGTTTGTAGTTACCCGCGGAAAAACTGTTGAAAAGAGGAGGGGAGATAACTCTCCCGTTCTGTGTTATTGATTTTGTTGGTCCCGACTATCCAACCATTATTTCACGCTTTTTAGTGTCTATGAAGTTACTTATACAGTCAGTGTAACAATTTCCCAATTTCAATTAAATATTATGTTTTTATTTAATGTTTCATGGGCATTTATTACGACAGCTAACAGAACGAAAAAGGGGCAGAAAACAAATAGGCAACAAATAAATGGTACGAAAGGCAAGATCTTCTACCTACCTTGATAACTTATTTTAAAGAGCTTTTTTTGTTGTTAAAAACAAACCTGGTTTCCGATGGATACTGCACCCCATAAACTGGTATTGTCTTGTCCTTCGGGGCTTGACTTACGCCGGTCAATGGGTGTGTCCTGTGCAGTTCTAGGAGGTCCACCCTCCCAGGCTTCGCCTCCCCTCTTTGGGGAGGAGTAAGTTTATTGCTTACTGTCTGAGGCGCCCCTACCGGGGAATGCCGACGGGGCTGCCCACGCAATTTTTAAATGGCCAGAGTGCTCACCTCTCAAGCGCTGGCTTTTCAAACCCCACTTTCCCGACCCGGTCTTGGGTCACATCTTACTTGTGGGAGTAAGATAAAACTGGCCTTGTGCCTAACTCCTGGGGAGGAGTAAATAAAACAAACCTGGTGTCTACCTGTTCAGTTAGAACGAAAAGAAAATGACTGAAATTACAGAGTTTCGATAATCGCTCAAAAAACGAAAATTAAGCAAAATACAGGTAGAACATTATATTTTCCCACGATTGGTGACATTTATTGAATGCGTTTCTAACACTATTTTGTTTATTTTTCGATTTTTCACCAATTATTAAGGATCCCCGTGTTGGGCTCATGAACAGCCATTTTTTTGTCGTTTCAACTGAACAGGTGGACACCAGGTTTGTTTTGAAAAATAAATAAAATAAAAACGCTTTAAAATAAGTTAAAACACAAATAAACTTATCCAGGTTAGTAGAAGAGTAACTTCTCTTGCCTTTGGTAACATTTATTTGTTGCCTATTTGTTTTTTTTTGTACCCTTTTTTCGTTCTGTTAGCTGTCGTTATAAATGCCCTGTTTCCTTGTTTCGTATTTATTTGATGTTTCATTTATTTCAATAAATTTATTTGATATTTATTTGTTTAGTATTTATTTCTTTTTAACTTATCCTATGATTGTCTTCTTTTTTCGCCATCAGACCGACTTATCTCCCCTTTACGTAACTCTTCTAAATTAAAGACGTAAAATGTGTGTGTGTGTGGGGGGAGGGGCAAGCTAGAATCGGAAATATACGAAAAAACTGATTTTTATTTTTAATTAAAATTCTACTCGATAATTTTCCGTAATTTTTTTGTAGATATCTATTTTTGCCTGATACATAAGTATAGCAAAGAGTTTTTCGGTAATTTAGTTAGAACTGTCATATTTTAATTGTGTATGTCTTTTAAGAAGCACCAAACATTTTTATTCGTACAATTATTTCAGCCGATTTTCAAAAGATACATTTTCTCTTCATAACAAACTCAAGATGTTTTCTAAAGTTTTTTTTCAGCCGTCTGGTCTACAGCTGTAGTCTGGTCTCTTCCTGAGATGTTGTTAGGGGTTCGACACGGTTGAGGAAGCTTCTTGGGGATCAATGTAGAAATGTTCATTCGCGTCACAATCCCTGTCAAGTAATAGTTACTATTACCTGCAAATTCTACCAAACGCTTTAAAGCGAGCCAAAAGACGTAAGAATTATATTTCAGTTATCAATTACAAGCACTTAATAATAAGGAGTTACTTCCCAATCAGCCTGTATATAACTTCTTACTTATTAATATATAACTTATTACTTATCAATATATAACTTATTACTTATTAATATATAACTTATTACTTATTAATATATAAATTATTACTTATTAATACATAACTTATTACTTATTAATATATAAATTATTACTTATCAATATATAACTTATTACTTATTATATATAACTTATTACTTATTAATATATAACTTAGTACTTATTAATATATAACTTATTACTTATTAATATATAACTTATTACTTATTTATATATAAATTATTACTTATTAATATATAACTTATTACTTATTAATATATTACTTATCAATATATAACTTATTACTTATAAATATATAAATTATTACTTATTAATATATAAATTATTACTTATTAATATATAACTCATTACTTATCAATATATAAATTATTACTTATTAATATATAACTTAGTACTTATTAATATATAACTTATTACTTATTAATATATAACTTATTACTTATTAATATATAACTTATTACTTATCAATATATAACTTATTACTTATTAATATATAACTTATTACTTATTAATATATAATTTATTACTTATTAATATATAAATTATTACTTATTAGTATATAACCTATTACTTATTAATATATAAATTATTACTTATCAATATATAACTTATTACTTATTAATATATAACTTATTACTTATTAATATATAACTTATTACTTATTAATATATAACTTATTACTTATTAATATATAAATTATTACTTATTAATATATAAATTATTACTTATTAATATATAACTTATTACTTATTAATATATAAATTATTACTTATTAGTATATAACTTATTACTTATTAATATATAACTTAGTACTTATTAATATATAACTTATTACTTATTAATATATAAATTATTACTTATTAGTATATAACTTATTACTTATTAATATATAAATTCTTACTTATTAGTACATAACTTATTACTTATTAATATATAAATTATTACTTATTAATATATAACTTATTACTTATTAATATATAACTTATTACTTATTAGTATATAACCTATTACTTATTAATATATAACTTATTACTTATTAATATATAACTTATTACTTATTAATATATAAATTATTACTTAATAATATATAACTTATTACTTATTAATATATAACTAATTAATATATAACTTATTAATATATAACTTATTACTCCCATTTTAACAAAGTTAACAAAGTGGTTTGATTTTTGGGTACTCTGATAGAGATCGCACCGCGTTTCTGTGGGTTCGCGTTGTCAACGTTCGGTCAGGTCTTGGAAGTGCCTGAGAGTTGACGAGGCGAAAATTGCCAAACGATAAATTGAAGAGTGGCCGTTGTTATTTCATTTTCTTATTTTGTTTTCCTCTTACCCTTCACTCTGGGGAGGTGCCGCTCAGAGTACCCTTTTCCTGCCTCGACAGAGTACAAAACCGACTTCAAAACTTACTATCCCATTTCTCACAGAAGAGACGTTGCTAGTCTTTCTCTACTCTATCATTATTGTCATGGCAGGTGCTCGGCTGAGCTTCAAACACATTCACAACAAAAACTCGTCTAGCTACAACCACTTTCAATAATTTCCCTTTCTCTCTGTGTCTAAAACTGTTTTTTTAACATGGTTCACTCTAAACAAGGCAAGTTGCCACTGTAGACATAAGGGGCTACTGAGAATTAGGGTGAAAGTTTTAGGGGGTCATCCTAAATTGGGAGATGTGCAGCGAGATGCTTGTTCACATTAGTTTAAAATTTATGCATGTCGGTAGAGTCAGGGAAACATGGAAAAGGGAGGGAGTTCCAAAGGTCGGCAGCCCGAAAAAAGAAGCTATTGGAGTAGAAGGCTCTGCGGCATCTGGGGACCTCCGCAGTGAGTGGATGAGATTTAGCTGATTGTCGGGTTGGTCGAGTGTATTTACGTCGAGGGGGCACGAGAGCAGCAATTTCATCGGAGCACATTCCATTGAAGTACTTGTAAGACAAGTACAAGGATGCAACATTGCGGAGATGGGACAAGGGCTGGAGCTTTGTGGATAGTGAGGGACCTATTAGATTAGCGACTCTTTTTTTAACCTTATCTAAGAGGGAGAGACTAGTGGATGGTGCACCAGCCCAGATGTGACAACAATACTCCATGCAAAACGAAACTTCATGCTAAACGAAACTTCCATGATCAAAGTTTCTTTTCTAGAACTACCAGTCTGTAGAACACACTACCGCGGGGCTGCTTCCCAGCTGACTACAACATGGTCGTTTTCAAGTTCAATGTAAACAAATTCTTGATGAGCCGTCCTCTTGAATGATCAAATTCTGTCCAATTTCCACCATCATTACAAATCATCACAATGTTATCTCACCGTCCACCTGACACACATTAAACCTTATCCTCAGGTGGCCTTTGGGCCTTCATAAATGGTGATTCTTTAGTAAATAAAACAAACTACTTAGAAGTGGTTGGAGAGCAGGCTGGGAAGAGCCCGTTTCTTCCATCTCAGTTGTTTTTTTCTTTCTTTAGTTGTTCGTTTTTTTTTTTTTACTTCAACATTTGAGAAACTTGCCATATTCGAGTAGACCAGCTTTTATTTCTATGTTCCGCACATTGTGGTTGACGCAAGGACTGCGAGACCTAACATGTAAGTGAGCTACGGAAGTTAAGTGGAAGTTGCGAAGCCCACTAAATGTGTAACCAATGCGAACAAGACTGCTAGCTAACTATCTTTGCTGCTACGTTCACTGTTGTGACCCTTTCAATCCCACCTGCATCTGCGCCGAGTAGAACCATCACCAGTTATTCGTGACAAATACAAATATAGCAAACTGAACACATTTTTGAAAGATGTAGATTATTTAGTGCAGTAGTACCATCTATATACTATTAGTACCATCTATATATTATTAGTACCATCTATATACTATTAGTACTATCTATATATTATTAGTACCATCTATATACTATTAGTACCATCTATATACTATTAGTACCATCTATATACTATTAGTACCATCTATATATTATTAGTACCATCTATATATTATTAGTACCATCTATATACTATTAGTACCATCTATATACTATTAGTACCATCTATATATTATTAGTACCATCTATATACTATTAGTACCATCTATATACTATTAGTACCATCTATATACTATTAGTACCATCTATATATTATTAGTACCATCTATATACTATTAGTACCATCTATATACTATTAGTACCATCTATATACTATTAGTACCATCTATATACTATTAGTACCATCTATATATTATTAGTACCATCTATATACTATTAGTACCATCTATATACTATTAGTACCATCTATATATTATTAGTACCATTTATATACTATTAGTACCATCTATATACTATTAGTACCATCTACATACTATTAGTACCATCTATATACTATTAGTACCATCTATATACTATTAGTACCATCTATATATTATTAGTACCATCTATATACTATTAGTACCATCTATATATTATTAGTACCATCTATATACTATTAGTACTATCTATATACTATTAGTACCATCTATATACTATTAGTACCATCTATATATTATTAGTACCATCTATATACTATTAGTACTATCTATATACTATTAGTACCATCTATATACTATTAGTACCATCTATATACTATTGCATCTATAGTAGTACAATCTATATACTATTACCATCTATAGTATTACAATTTTTATACTATTAGTACTATATATATACTATTACCATTTATATTAGTACCATTTATAAACTATTACTATCGATAGTAGTACTATCAATTTACTATTACCATTTAAGAAATTTACATAACATAATAACATAAAAAAGTGACCTTTTTTTGTTAATCTGCAAAAAAGTAGATATTCGTTTAAAGCGAATTATTGTTGCTTCAAAAACATAATTTCTAATGTTTTCTTTGCCTATAAAAACAAATAAAAACAAATAAAAACAAATAAAAACAAAAAAAAACAAATAAAAACAAATAAAAACAAATAAAAACAAATAAAAACAAATAAAAAAATACATAAATACATTCATCGTAGTTGCTTACTCTCTTTTGCAAATACGAAGTAATACATTTGTTTCCACAAAATTTCACAAATATTTTTCTTCGTTCCAGCTATAAAGCGATAGAAGGTAGGTAAAGATGGAAAGTGACATACCCAGGTACCAACACCGCTCAAGATGCGATTATAAACTAGTTTTATGTTAAGCTTACACAGCAAACTGAACCTCGACTTATAAATTTAACTTTTGCCATCTAATTTACATACGGGTTTACGGTTTGTATGAACACTCTATGTAAATTAGCTGAAAAGAGAGAGTCACTCTTTTTCTAAATGCTCATGGAAACATTAAAAACTATTGAATCAACACACAGTGAGAGAGGGCAAGAGAAATACGTAGATAGCTAAGAGAGAGAGGGAGAGAGAGAAAGAGAGATGGGTGACCTGTTCAGTTAATTACAAATTACGGCTAATTAGAACAGTTAAAATGGATTTTTTTTTCAAACATAACTCAATCCCAGAACTAAGTAATATTTTAGCATGTATTTTGTGGCATTAAAGTAAATATGAAAAACGGTTTTAGGAAATAAACATTGATTAACTCAGCTTTAGTATAATAATATCTTGACAGATATAACGTGAAAGTTTAGTCCGGAATCAATAGTAAGTGAATGATTAAAAAGAAATTCAATAAGGACCAGTGGATATAGTACTAAGTAAAATTCAGTTCTAAATGACAGTCATCTGAAGGTTGAAGGTTCAATCCTCAGTGCGGGCGATATGAAGAATTGCAAATTATTGAGGACTTTTTAAAAAATTTTTTTATTTACTCCTCGCGGAGTTAGGCACAAGGCCAGTTTTATCTTACTCCCACAAGTAAGATGTGACCCAAGATCGGGTCGAGCAAGTGGGGTTAAAAGCCAGCGCTCGAGATGTGAGCACTCTGGCCATTTAAAAATTGCCTGGGCAGCCCCGTCGGCATTCCCTGGTAGGGGCGCCTCAGACAGTAAGCAATAAACTTACTCCTCCCCAAAGAGGGGAGGCGAAGCCTGGGAGGGTGGACCTCCTAGAACTGCACAGGACAGGCGTACAGTATCCATCGGAACAGATACTACACTTTGATCTTAGCCAAAAGGCCAAGGATTGAGGACTTCTTCCCAGTTATGGCAGATGGAACCAGAGCATGCTACCCCCAGTGGATTAATAAAGGGTTCCGTTCAGATTCCCGAGTTCGACAGAAAGATTCCCGAGTTCGACAAGGTACACCTGAAGAAGGTCGGAGGTCACATCGGCCAAAACGTTGTGATTAAAACACCCAAGATGAGAACAGTAGTCCGAATATACCAAATACTACAAAACTTGTAGAGTATGAAAGAGTGGGTCGATATGTCTACCCTATTAACAGCACCCCTTTCTGAAACTCGCCGTTATTTTCTCACATGCCGCCTGAATGTAGTATTTCCTCGGTCAGTGAAGGAAAAATCCTTCTAGACTGAGTCAATTTTTATTTTGGTCCTCAATCCAGAGTTCCCTTTTTGGGGAGCTGGATTTCCCTCCCACATTAAAAACCGACCTTGTGTCTAACTCTGCCCTCGTGGGGAGGCACCCTTCGAACGTTCGTAGATTCGCCGGTTCAATCTTCACTAAGAAAACAACGCGGGGGGGAAACACATGTACTCCTACTGACTATTTTTCCTCCCCGCATTCTCTCCTTTTTTTCCCCCTTTCTCTTCCAGTTCAAGATAAACCCCCTCGCTATTACCGCTTACACGCATTCATTACTCCCCCTCTTTCTTTCCCTCTTCGTCTATATTATAACGCCATTTTCACTTTCTTTTTATTTATCTTTTGTTTTTATTTATTTTTGAACGTTTCGACTTAAAAATAATCTATTCTTACATCTTTGTAGATTTGAAAAATTTAAAAACGGTATTTCTAAAAGACGATGGAAGCGCCGCTGGTGGCCGCGATGAGGAACTAGAAGAAGACGACGACGACGAAGCAGCTGAAGACGAAAGGGAGGCGGAAAAAGAAAGGAACCTTCTTCTTCTCGCCCGCCGCCGGCGTCTCGACAGTCAAGCGACAACAGCTATTCAATTTTAAGTTAAAAATATTATAATTCAACTATTTTACTCTCTGCCTTCGACTTTTCTTTTCCAGTTTTTGTTCAAACTAATTTGCAAGCTTCTTTTATGTTTTCAAAATTTTAAAATTTTGAAATTTTCAATGCGAACAAAAAGAGAAAAAGAACATTGCAATTTTTAATCTGCTGAGAGAAAGGAAGGGTATTTTTCTTGCAACGTGGCAGGAAAGCAAAAGTCAAAATGTTGTTAGTAGCAGCTGTAGTGTGTGTGTATATATGTCCGTGTACACATGTGAGTACACATGTGTATTGTTTCACTTTCGGTGTGTGTGTGTCTGTGTGTACGCGCGCAACTAAGCTTCACCCGCGACGAGTCTGTCTTACTTTCTCTATATGCGGCTGTGCTATGCATATTTATTAGTGTGTTTGTGGGGACCAGCGAATGTGTGTGTGTGTGTGAGTGGTTATATTCCTTATATATGCACAACTGACGTAGTCGTAGTAAACGCTGCTCGTAAGGTTCCTATAATACGACATGGTGTGTTCGTTCGTCTGAAGCCGACTAACTCATTACCAATTACTTACATAAATTAGTTTAAAGGAAATACGGTTGAGAAATTAGTATATAAAATTTTTTTTTGCTTTACCTATTGATTTGAGACGTATTTTGCGTTAAAATATATATTTAATAGAAGTCTTTACAGTTCAACGATTTAGTCGTTTCGCAGCCAAAAATGGCGAACAATGAACCGTCTGCTAATTTCTGATTTTTTTTCGACCTCACAAATGAGTAAGTAAACCCAAATAAATTGCGTTTGAACTAACTTCCCAACTGTATTTTCTTTTAAAATAATTTAAGGCAAATTTGAAATTAGTCCAAAACAATTTATTTGGGTTTACTTACTCATTTGTGAAATTTGGGTTTACTTACTCATTTGTGAATTCGGAAATTAGCAGACGGTTCATTGTCCGCCAATTTTGGTTGCAAAACGACTAAATCGCCTAAAGTTCTCGTAAATACCGATACTGAGTAAAGTAGCCGTCTCTGTTTACGTTACTAAAATTGACTAAACAAAGATGGCTACTTTGCTCAGAATAAGTATTTATGCGAACTTTAAAGGCTTATAACTTCTATTAAATGAATATTTTAACGCAAATACGTCAGAAATTAGTAGGTAAACCAAAAAAAATGTTTCTGACGAATTTCCCAACTGTATTTTCTTTTCAAATAATTTATGTCGGTAATAGTAATGTTTCGCTCGCGTTCTGCCTTATACACTACCACAGTATTTTTCTTATTTGAAATAAGAAAATAAGTTATTTCCTATGCATGATATAATTACGAGAAATATACGTAAAAAGGATTTGTGAGGCAATAAAGAACAATGAGGCCAGGTATTACCTCCTCCATCAGGAAGAGGGGGAGGGTTGTCTTTGTCGGTCACCTGAACCCCCCCCCCTCGGAGAATGTCGACGGGTCCGATCACGGCAAATTTTGCATCCATCCAGCGTGACCCCGTTTGGGTCAGATCGTGATTTCCCCACTATAAACTGACCCCTTGCTGCAATTGGAAGGCGTCGTACCGAGTTTAGAGTAATTGTTATTAAATTGCATTTGCAGTACAGCAGACGTCATTCATATAGCGGTAAGTCTCGTGTCTCGCCGTAAACCGGACGCAATTAATCGGTGCAGGTGCTTGGACCTCGTCCCTCCCCAATCTATGATACGGGGGGGGGGGGGGGGCAGGAGACTATGTTTTGTAAACAAAAAACCCATGTGTACATTTATATTAATAAAATGTTGTGATCTCTTCTTGTGTGTGTGTTTCTCGCGTCAGCGTAAAACTTTGACGCATTGAATAATAATTATTATTAATTTTGGGGTGCTTGTCCAGATTAGCGTGCATATGAAAAACGCTGAAAATCCCAGTTCCAATTAAATTAACCGGAAAACTCTTTGAAATACTTATGTATCAAGCAAAAATAGGTTTGCACACCAAAAATTAGCAAAAACTATCGGGTAGAATTGTAATAAAAAATAAAAATCCGTTATATCGTTTAAATCGGGTCGGCCATTGATTCGAGCGAAAAACACGAAATTCAGGGGGAGATAACCCAGTCTGTCATATTAACAATGGCAGTAATCAAAATACGATGAAACTGATTTTGATTTTTAATTAAAATTCTATTCGATCATTTTTCCTACTTTTTGATGAGGATACTTATTTAAATCTGTTGCGTAAGTATATAATAATGTTTTTTTGTGTGGTATTGATAATTTAATACGGACGCTTCTCTGTACAAGCACCTTTTCTTTTCTTTTTTTCTTTCTTTTTTTACTATTAATCGAATATTTATTGAAATAAAAAATACAATAGCGTTAACACAAAAGGAACGTTTAAACCCCAATTAAATCCATGACAATGCATTTCGGTTTCTCCGTAAACAAATCAGTCATTTTAATCTTTTGTTAACAGTTGAAAAAGTAAAAGAATGAATTATTTTGTGACCCTTCCACATTTGAACGGAATTTGGAAGCATTTAAACTAGCGAATAAAATGTTATTTCTGTATTCAAATTCTTAGCAAATTCTCATATATTCAAAAACTGGAAATTTTCGAAGTTATTTACATCAAATAATTTTATAGAGATTTAAAACGACATTTATACCTTAACAGCAATTAGTCATGGTATTATAACAATTTGGCTCAGTTAATAATTTAATGTCCAAACGATAATAATTAAATTTAACTTTTTAAATCTTATTTAAAAAAAAGTAAATAAAACAAATGTCATAGTTAATAAGTTAAAACAACAACAACAACAAAAATGAAAGTAAAAATATACCCGGGCAACGCCAGGTAGATACAACTAGTTAGATATATTTTGTAAGGAATAAAAGTGTTAGAATCACAGAGATTTTGCAAGAAAATGCAAAAGTTGGATCGTATTTAAGTTTGGACCAGATTAATGCGTAATGCGCAGTAATGTTATTTTAAAAAAATGTTGTTACTGTTAAA